>JAYJMJ010287977.1:0-86893 GCA_036873875.1 Laminaria ephemera
GATCTTTCAAATTGAGTGGACACTGGTGTGGCACTGATTATTTTCTGGGGCGAAAGCCAGGGCGGATAGTTGTATTGCCGCTTGATCCTGATGGGTGACTGTTGCGCAACAATACTTGCGACAACTCATAAAGAGAAAACAGCAGCGTTCGGCAATTCACTTGAAAACGAAGCGGTTACATGTAATAAAATAGCATTGACCCCTATGTTGTTTTTGTTGCCGTGTAAATAGTTGTTATTGTTTGCGACCCCATACCCGACGTAAATCAATTTCTACCGTTTCAAACGGTGGTGCAACCAACAGATTGGCACCTTCAAACACCATGGTGGGTTGTGTATGGCTGCGGGCCAAGTCAAAGACTTCAACCACTTGTTCAACCGGATCGGCAAGCCACGCGTGAGCGACACCGGCAGCGGCATAGATTGGTAACTTTCGGTTTCGATCGGCAACCATCGTGGACGGCGACAGCACTTCACAAACCCAATCTGGTCGGATGGGGAAAACATGAGAATCAGGCAGCTCTGGCATGGTTTCTCGACGCCAGCCGCCAATGTCGGGTACCAGCACATTTTCGCCCAAATGACATTCCGGCTCCGTGATGATTGCCCAGCCACCCGGTCCATTGTCATCGCCATCAAAACTGGTGCTGATTTTCGCTAGCAGCTTGCTATGCACCCACCCATGCTCTGCGCGGGGCCTCGGGTGAGCATGAAGCTCACCGTCGATAATCTCACCGACCACACCGACCGGCAGGCTCGCCAGATCGGCATAGATGGCCTCGAAATCCGGCTTGGCTGCTGGTTTTGTTTGTTTCATTTGTACAGTCTACTGCTTAAACTGTCGGCTAGCCACTATTGTGCCTGACCTGTAAAGCGTGGTGAATTAGCCGGTGTGGTGTCGCAGAATCTTGTCTAAATGGGATCGTTATTTTTCAGTACGGATTTTACCTAGGATCATATCCAGTACCACGCTTGTAATTCCAGTGATTTCATTTTAGCGTGTGTGTCCCCGTAATTTTTTTTGCTCGTTTTCCGGCTGTTTGTATACAACAAGATTGTAGTTGCAGTTCATAAAGGGCAGAAATTCCACTAGTTATAAAAACTCATCGCGATTGTGTTGGCGAAGAATTGGTTATTGGTATTTATAATGATGGGTGTCTTTAACGATATTATAATAAGCCCGAAATCTGAAAGCAATTTAATAACAAAGCTTACCGTTAGTCCTACTGTTTTGAGCGCCTTATTTTAAACTTGAATGAATGACGCTATGCAGCATTTAGCCTGATCCGACATGCAATTGTGCAATTGATCATGATTTTGCAGCTGCTTTTTGCAAATGCATACCGTCATGACGTATAGTGTGAACTAGCATAATCAAGCAGAAACAAAGAACAGGGCGTTTTGGTACTGAATTTATTTAGGGGTGTATAACTAAATGATCAATGTTCGAATTTCCATAGTGATTGCTGTCTTTGCCTTAGCCGGTCAAACAGCGTTATCGCAGACTCTACCCGCGTGTCATTCTACGGCTTCAGATGCAGAAGGTGATGGCTTTGGTTGGGAATATAATGGCTCGTGTGTTATCACTAGTTACTCGGCACGACCGCCAACTTTTACCAATCTTGAAACGGGGAACACCGTTGGGCTCACGCGGGCGTACTGGGATCCAAGCGACATTGAAAAGAGCATGGTATGTACTATGTACACGTTTGATGGCACGTACTACCGGCCGGGTGGCGGCACCGCCGCCTATGTGTTCGGTCCATTGTCCGAGACCGCACCTTACACTGGTAACGTTACTGCCAATTACGGAAATGGAAATGGTCCAGTGTCTCTGACGTGGGGAATAGACAATGGCATTTACAGCGGCCCTTCCAATCTGGCATTGTCGCCGTGGCTGCAGATTGTAGATTTAGAAGAAAGGCGACAGAGCGCTGTACGCACCTGGTTATCGGACAGTCAATTTTCTTTTTGCACACCGTCAGATCCAAATGATTTTTTCAGGCCTACAGGATCACCGTCGCAATCCACCACGCCTTCTGCAGTCCCCGGCGTTGATAACTGTGACTACAGTAATGCAGCAATATATGGCGGATGGGGATGGGATCCTGTGGCTAGTGCCTCTTGTGCGCCCGTTGAAGCTACCCTAGTCGATAACTGTGATTATAGTAACGCCGCTATATTCGACGGTTGGGGTTGGGATCCAGTAGGGAGTCAATCATGTGAGCCGCTGAGCTCACTAGAGACAGATCAGAATTGCGATTATATTAATGCCGCTATTAACGATGGTTGGGGTTGGAATACACTGACCCGTATGTCGTGTGCGCCTCAATAGTGATAATACAGCAGCTTGGCTTTGTTTAAGCTGCAAGGCAATGCATTTGTAGACACTAGTGTCCCGTTAACTATCAGAAGATAGCAAGCTGATGGCTATTGATTTGGTTTTTGTCGCGATCTTTTGGCCGTAGCAACTTACTCAGATTTCATTTCAAAACTTAAGGGGTCAAACCTATTTTATAATATATAAATAATCTGGACTGACAATAGGCTGAGGGCTGTGTCACCTTCAATTTAGTCGATAGCCAAAAAAAACACGGACACCGAAATACTCGAATTGATATTAGGTTTTAATCTGCGGCGTTCAACAGGTGAACACCATAGGCCGGAAAGGCCGAGTCTTGAGTAACAATAGTCAAACCCTCAGCCTGCCCTTGGGCGATTAGCATGCGGTCAAAAGGGTCACGGTGATACGCTGGCAGACTACCGGCTTGCTGGGCATGAAACAATCCGATGGGTAGCGCGCTAAAGCCACAGCGCTCTACAACTGATTCTAAGTCTTCCGGGGCGCTGAGTTTGCCCAACTGCTGTTTGATAGACATTTCCCATACCGAGGCAGCGCTGATGTAGATTTCATTGTTGGTATCGGCAATCTGCTCACGAGCACGCGGCCCCAATGACTCATTGCCTGCAACCCACCAAATAAAGGCGTGGGTGTCCAGCAGCAGCCGTTTCACAATTTGCCTTCAAACAGGTCGGACACGGTCGAATTGACTTCGTCACTGTCAAAATCGGAACTGACAGTTATTTGATCTTTGAGCCAACCAAATTCTGGCCGTTGCTCTGCTCTGCAAGGAATAAGCTCAACGTAGGGCTCACCGGCCTTGGCGATCACTACCCGCTCGCCCTTGGCTGCTCGTTCCGCTAGTTGCGAAAGCTTACTTTTAGCTTCGTGCATGTTGGCTTTCATAAATTTTCTTCCTCAGAACACCTATTAGCTAAGCTTAGCTAATATCGCACCAAAAATCAATTATTGCACTATCGGGATACACTCAAAATACAACAGGGTAGCTTTTGAATCCGTCCCAACCCCAAGGTAGTTCAGTACAGCGGCCTAAAAGAACCGATGATCGATATGACGCCTAATTTTGTTGCGCGCCTTATGCGGAATACTGCCTTTATAGCGTCAGCGATTGTCAACGCCTGTATAAACAGTTTTCATACTCTGCTCATCGCTTATCAGCTGATGAGAAATCAGCTCATCAAACCGCCGTTCCCTAAATCATTTTCAATGATCAATTTAATAAGTCAATTTATCAAAACAAGATCAAGAGGCGAACGACTCAGACGTTCAACTCCATTGCTTTTGACCAGTACAGAGTGACCCCAACACATTGCGTGGCCGTTGTCGCTGTCCATTAGAATCATGTGTAGAAAATAGACGTTGCCAACGTTCATCAACAGTGGATTGTTTTCGTAGAACATCGGGTAGTCTACCCATATCGGATTAAATACAGCGCCCATACCGTAACCACAAGCTTGCAAACGTGCATGTTGTAAACCGTGTGCGTCAAAGACGTTTTTATGTGCGGTGTATACGTCGCCCATGGGTTTACCGGGCTGGATAGCTTCTTCACAAGCAATTAGGGCTTCGGTAGCCGCTGCGTGCATGGCGCGTTGTTTGTCAGTGGCGCTTCCTACCAGTAGGGTTCTCATCATCGCTGCCTGATAACGAAAGTATGCCCCGGACCATTCCAACGTGAGCTGATCTGTATTGCTGAGGTGTCGTGGTGCTGAATGGTAGCGGCAAAGTAGGGCTGCTTCATCAGAACCTATGATAAATTCATTGCCTGCGTAACCGCCGCCGCCTTTAAAAACTGCACCCTGCATAGCGGCCAGTATGTCACCTTCAAATGCACCCGCGCCGGTGATCTCCAATGCTGCATCTAGTGCATCGTCACTTAAGCCTGCCGCTTTTTTATGGTACTCGATCTCTTGTTCGCTCTTGTCACGACGCAGTTCCCTGATCAGATTTGATGCGTCAGTTAATTGAGTGCCGGCGAGTGCATCATTGACTAGTTTTCCGTTATAAGCTGTGAGTCCTACCGTTTGGGTTTCAATCCCTAAGTGGCCACCCGTTAGTTTCATCTCAGACAAAAGCTGCGACAAATGAGACGCTGGGTTTGCACCTTCGATCTCTGTCCATATATGAATTTGATCATCATTTAATACGGATGTTTGTTGCGCCTGACGCAGATCAGGCAGGCGGGTAAGTAGTGCAATTTCACCGTCCGCTCGCAGGACCATGCATTGGAACATGGCAAAACCAAATGTATCGTAACCTGTCAAATAGTAGTGACTTTCAGGGGCGAATAACAAAATACCATCGAGCCCTGCCTGCTTCACGGCGGTGGCGGCTCGACTGCGGCGGCTTGCGAATTCGTCTTTGCTGAAATGTATAGCCATGGGATTATCCTGGAAACGATGAAGTGGCACTTTGCTTGGTAGCTTACGGCAGAAAGAGGTACCGCTGCTGACAAGCAGGTACGTTAAGCCATTTCAAAGCAGTGGGCAATTTCCACTGCGTCACTGTGCTGTCAATAGCTTACTGTTCAGCGCCACATAGGGGCTTCACCGGCGACACCCAGAGGTGGGTCTGATAAGGTATTCAGTCTGATCTGTGTTACCTAAAAGACACGGTGGTGTTTGAACAGGTGCTTACGTAACCAGTAAGGCCACTGGCGGGTAACAATGAGCGCTGTTTAGTATGATGAGATACGCTATTAGTTATTTCAGTTTCAGTATTTTTTATGTGCGGGTAGCGCAGTCGTTTGATAAAGCGATTTACAGCAATTAGATTTTTACCCTTAGTTTCAACACTATAATTATTAGAGAATAGAACATGTGGCAGTTTTGGGTTGATCGGGGTGGTACGTTCACAGATATCGTTGCTCGTCATGCTGACGGTACTTTAAAAACAACTAAGTTGCTTTCGGAAAATCCCGAGCAGTATCGTGATGCGGCGGTGCAGGGTGTTCGCGATATTCTCAAGCTTGGTGCAAATGATGCCATCCCCGCTGGAAGCATTAATGCCGTAAAGATGGGTACAACAGTAGCCACCAATGCACTGCTGGAGCGTAAAGGTGATAGAACCCTGCTGTTAATTACCAAAGGTTTTGCTGATCAGCTTCGCATTGGCTATCAAGCCCGCCCATCGCTTTTTGATCTGAATATCAAATTACCAGAGCTTCTCTATGAAAAGGTTAGTGAAGTAACAGAACGACTGGCAGCCAATGGTGATGTTGTCACAATGCTTGATGAAGCCTCAGCTTTACTTGCCCTACAAGAAGCCTACGACGATGGGATAAGAAGTGTCGCCATCGCTTTGCTACACGGATACAAAAACCCATCACATGAATTACGACTAGCAGAGATAGCCAGTGAGGTTGGCTTTACACAAATATCTACCTCTTATAAAACATCACCGTTAATGAAGCTGGTCAGTCGTGGAGATACCACAGTAGTAGATGCGTATTTGTCACCTATTTTACAAAGGTATGTTCAGCAGGTACGTGATGCACTTGATGCTGATCAAGGTGGCTGTGAACGTTTATTGTTTATGCAATCCAATGGCGGACTGACTGATGCCAGTTTGTTTCAGGGCAAAGATGCCATATTGTCAGGCCCCGCAGGTGGTGTGGTTGGCATGGTTAAAACCGGTGTACAGGCAGGTCACAATAAGTTGATCGGTTTTGATATGGGTGGCACATCAACCGATGTCTGCCACTACGCCGGTAGCTTTGAACGAAGCTTTGAAACCGAAGTAGCCGGTGTACGCATGCGCGCGCCAATGATGAATATCCATACGGTAGCCGCAGGCGGTGGTTCAATACTCAAGTTTGAGGAAGGTCGTTTTCAAGTGGGGCCTGATAGCGCCGGTGCTACACCTGGGCCCGCGTGTTATCGACGCGGTGGTCCGTTAACCGTTACTGATTGCAATGTGATGTTAGGTAAATTGCATGCGCACCATTTTCCATCAGTGTTTGGCCCGAATGCAGATCAGCCGCTAGATACTGAAGTGGTCACCAAAAAGTTTCAAACGCTTGCCGAGCAGATCGCCACAGAAACAGGTGACCCGATAATGTCTGTAGAGCAGATTGCCAACGGCTTTTTACGCATAGCAATTGAAAACATGGCAAACGCGATTAAAAAAATCTCTGTGCAGCGTGGCTATGATGTTACCCGCTATACGCTTAACTGCTTCGGAGGCGCTGGCGGGCAGCATGCCTGCGGTGTAGCCGATGCCCTTGGTATACAAAAAGTATTGCTGCATCCTTTTGCAGGTGTGTTGTCGGCCTACGGGATGGGACTTGCAGATATTCGTGCCTTGCGTGAAGAACAGTTTGAGCAAAGCATTACTGATGTAAACGATGCAGGCAAACAACTTGATCGACTAGCCGAAGATGCACTGACCGAAGTATTAAGCCAAGGTGTAGAACAAAACGCCATAACCGTTATCAAGCGCGTTCAACTGCGTTACCCCGGATCTTTTTTGCCACTTGAGGTAACATTTGGTACTGAAGAAGAGATGCGTCAGCGTTTTGAAGAAGCGCACCAACTACGTTACGGTTTTTCTGCCGGAGATCGTGATCTGGTGATTGAATCATTGGGTGCAGAAGCCATTGGTGCCACAGATTCACCTACAGAAAATGTTGCAACCTTATCAGACAGCACGCCGCAATCTATTGATACCGTGGCCATGGTGTGTGATGGCAATAGAGTAGATGTACCGTTATATGATCGTGATCAGTTGTTACCGGGGCAAACGCTTAACGGCCCAGCCATTATCAAAGAGCAAACCGGTACCACCATTGTAGAAAACGACTGGCAACTATCCATAGATGCATGGGGCCAACTGGTGCTTGAGCGTACTAGGCAGATGAAGCGTGAGCTTTCTGCAGGCACCAACGCCGACCCCGTGATGCTTGAAGTATTCAACAATCTATTTATGAATATCGCAGAGCAAATGGGCGCAACCCTCGCTAACACCGCTTATTCGGTCAACATTAAAGAACGCCTAGATTTCTCTTGTGCGTTGTTTGCCACAGACGGCACGCTAGTCGCCAACGCGCCGCATGTACCGGTGCACTTAGGCTCTATGAGTGAATCAATCAACACAGTGATACGGCTCAATAGCGATACCATGGCACCGGGTGATGTGTATGTACTTAACGCACCGTTTAATGGTGGCACTCATCTACCCGATGTCACTGTGGTGACACCGGTATGGAATGCAGAACAAGATACCGTTCTGTTTTACGTAGCATCACGTGGCCACCATGCAGACATTGGTGGTAAAACGCCCGGCAGTGCACCACCAGACAGTAGTCACATAGATGATGAAGGTGTCTTGATAGATAACTTCAAACTGGTTGATAAAGGCCAACTCAGAGAGAACGAAACCAGAGAGCTTCTGGCATCTGGAAAATACCCGTGCCGCAACATCGACGAGAACATGGCAGACCTTGCAGCCCAAGTTGCCGCTAACGAAACCGGTGCACAAGAAGTGCGGAAAATGGTAGAGCAATTCGGGCTTGATGTAGTACAGGCTTATATGAAGCACGTACAAGACAATGCAGAAGAATGTGTTCGCAGAGTGATTACCGCGTTAAAAGATGGCAGCTACCGTTATGAACTAGATAGCGGTGCGATTATTAATGTTGCCATTCGCGTTAACGCAGAAGCACGGGAGGCAACGGTTGACTTCACCGGCACCTCAGAAAAAGACCCACTCAATTTTAACGCACCCTATGCCGTGTGTCGTGCTGTCGTACTCTATGTATTCAGAACGTTGGTTGATAAACCGATTCCGTTAAATGAAGGGTGCTTTAAGCCGTTAACCATCATCGCACCAAAGGGCAGTATGATTAACGCCGAATATCCATCGGCAGTTATCGCCGGTAACACCGAAGTCAGTCAAGCAATGTGCAATGCATTAATCGGCGCTCTTGGAATTATGGCCGGCAGTCAGGCCACCATGAATAATTTTGTCTGGGGCAATGAACAACGACAAAACTATGAAACCATATGCGGCGGAGTAGGGGCCGGTCCTGATTTCGATGGCTGCTCGGCAATACAAACTCACATGACTAATACTCGTATGACAGACCCAGAAGTTCTAGAGTGGCGTTTCCCCGTGCGTGTGGAAGAGTTTACGATCCGGCGTGGTTCAGGTGGTGTGGGTCGGCATAGTGGTGGTGATGGCATTACCCGTCGCCTGCGCTTTCTTGAAGCTATGACTGTGACAGTACTTGGCGGTCATAGGCGGGTTCCACCGTTTGGAGTGGATGGTGGTGCGCCTGGTGAAGTTGGTAAAGATTGGGTTGAGCGGGCTGATGGAACTGTTGTGTCGGTTAAAGGGATTGATGCGGTTGAGGTGTATCCGGGGGATGTGTTTGTTATGCAGACGCCTGGGGGTGGCGGGTTTGGTGGGGCATGAGTCAATTCATGCAACTTAGCTACCCGACCCAAGTGCTGGTCCATCTGTTGGTGCATTGTTATCTGTACTTGGAAACTTCTTGCCAATAGGCTCCCAAATAACTAACAGATTTTCAAAGCTCTGATTTTTCACCCTCTCCAAGATGAGTCTGTTGCCCTCTTTGATCAGAATAGCTTCATCCCCCTTCATCTCAAATTCTACTGTTATACGATCGGCTTAATTAACGCAACTCCGAAAAAGGCAAACATGTCTTTCGTTGGTGTTTGTCATTGTATTTACGGTTTTTACAGCCCTATGGTTCTGCATCTGGCTGATTATGAGGGTATACAATGGGGTTTCTGTAAAAACGATCGTTCGGGTATTATCTCTACGTTACTTATGTCCGTTAAGCTCTTTGGGTATTACTCATGTTTTATCTGCGAGAATCAATGCTTCGACCCTCTTTAGTTATAGCTAGCCTGCTAGCCGGTTGCAGCTCGAATGTTGAGTTGGACGAAAACGCACCTGCACATCATCGTCGTGACGGTACGTTTGTTAATTCTAATGGTGAAGCCGTCAAGAAGTCCTTCAGAGAACTTATGAAGTGGCAACGGCAAGCCCCTGATGTTAAGCCGATCAATTTGCCCAGTGTTCCACCGCAACTGCAAGCCCTTAACAACCCGGGGGCCGCACAAGTGACATGGATTGGTCACAGTACATTTTTGTTGCAAATGGATGGGCTTAATATTCTGACCGACCCTATTTTTTCGGAGCGCGCGTCGCCGGTAAGTTTTGCTGGCCCTAAACGCAGTACACCACCCGCTATCACCGTGCAGCAGTTGCCGAATATTGATGTAGTGTTGATCTCACATAACCACTACGATCATCTTGATAAAGCCAGTGTCAAAGCGTTGCAAAAAAAACAACCCGATAACCCGCCGCGTTATTACGTGCCACTGGGTCAAAAAGCTTGGTTCGACAGTCGGAGTATTGGCAAGGTAGTTGAGTTGGACTGGTGGGAAAATGCCACCGTGGGTGATGTCACGATTCACGCCGTGCCGGTGCAACACTGGAGTAGCCGAAGTCCCTTTGATCGAAACAAAGCACTGTGGGCAGGGTTCCTCATTGACTCACCTAGCTTGCGAACTCTGTTTGTTGGAGATAGCGGTTATTCAGATGACTTCAAAGATATTGCACAGCGCTTGGGTGAGGTTGATCTTGCTTTGTTACCTATCGGGGCTTACGACCCTCGTTGGTTTATGAAAAGTGCTCACATGAATCCAGAAGAGGCGCTACAAGCAGTGCAAGACGTGGGGGCAAAGCGCGCCATTGGCATGCATTGGGGCACCTTTTCTCTCACTGACGAGCCTATGGCAGAGCCCGGTGAGCGGGCAGATGCGACGGGTGTCATTGAAACGCCCAAGCCAGGGCAGACAATCAACTTGAGGGAGGGCGGATAAGCTAGTTGTCCTTATTAATTTGTATGTCGAAGCCAACTGGCCTTCCAATTACGGGGTACGTTGACTGCTATAAATCTAACCTGTCCCTTGCTTTGGCTTAGAAGGCGTGATGACTTGAATGGCATTAAATAGACGCGACCCCTAAATCGCGTCATTTTTATTAAGATGCCTGTCCCATTAATATTTTCGGTAACTTACACTTCTCGCAGCAGGTGAATTTTAGAATTGCCTGTCGGGACTGAATGTAGTGGTTGTGCAGCATTGGCATTCACAGGGTCTTTCGCTGGAGATTCTCCTATGTCGGGGTCGTTAGCGGCCTCAAGACCAATAAGCGCTGTGTAAGCCTGTGTAGACACTCGGCGAAGCGCAATCGATGCTTTAAATGGTGGTTTGTTTTTATGGTCCATAGATCTGAGTCCTGTCGTGTTTTGAGCTGCCAAAAACTGCTTCGAGTGCTCCGAGTCTACACGTAGCAATTCACGATCCGAATTTTCAACACTAATGTTACAGCGCGTTACTCTGAGTGGAGTGTTCAACAGCGGTTGCGCTAGATTCGCCATTAATCACGTTGTTATTTCGTCAGCTTGAATCGATTAAAACTTCGTTTTATCCAGCAGCACTCATGCTCCAGATCTAAGCCAGTACGAGAAACAGTAAGAGGAATTCGTCTCAGTTAACTTATAGCTGCAGAGTGCTTCGCTGCTGCTGTTGCTGCACGTATGTTCTTTTGATTGGCTTTTGAGGTTCGAATTAAAAATTATTGTGACTGCAATCGCGGTTTGCTAAAGCTAATCGGGCCATCCGCCGCCACTTTATACGTGCTTCCACCGATTGTGCTCTTGAAGCGGATTTATAATGAAAAAAAATTTATACACTACCTTTCTTTCTTTGACGCTACTTAATACTGGTGTAGTGGCTGCTGACACAGTCTTTGTAGAACAGAATGGCAGGCTAATTGTCGAGATGGAAAGTGTCGCGGCTGTTTCAGACTGGCACGAGACGGTTGAATTTCCAGGGTACAAAGGAAGTGCGGCCTACCTGTGGAGCCGCTCAGGCACTACCGGTGCGGCAAGGGCTGAAGCAGGTGCAATAACCTATCACTTTAAGATCAATACACCGGGTAACTATGAATTCAGGTGGCGCAGTCGCATTGGTGAAGGGACCAATGGCACTGAGGCGAATGATTCATGGGTGAGATTTCCAAGCGGCAGTAACGTTGACGGAGAGCATCCTCTGAACGGCTGGACCAAAGGTTATATGAACCAGATCAATGCGTGGTCGTGGCGGACGGTTACCGTCGATCATGTTGGTGAGGCAATTCGCCAGCACTTTACTGCCGGGGATCATACCTTGAAAATTGCCGGACGATCTAAAGGCCATGCGCTTGACCGGTTTGTGCTCTACAAATACGATCAGGTTAATTTTAACGATGATGTGTTTACCAACGCATCCCAGTCACCTCATACGGGTGATGAACTAAACGTTGTGAGCATCGCGCCAGAGTTACAGCCAGAACCAGAACCAGAACCCGTTGTAGTTCCGCAACCAGATCCAGATACAAATCAAAACGTTGTGGTAGAAAATACCGATGGCGAGACTGCGGTTACTGATGTACCTGTAGTTCTACCTGCGCAGTCATGGCAGAATCCAGCCAACCTGATTGAAGTGGGAGAATGCATTGATGGGGTTATTTCACTAAGTCCGTTAAATGCTATCAATATAGATAATAATCAGATCGAAGATAATGGCGATCTACTTGTCGATGGTGCCGGTCAGTTAGCCTTATTAAAATTTGATTTATCAGCTGTGCCGGCAACGGCTACTTCTGCTGCATTGACTATGAATGTTAGTGCTGATGGTGGTGACGGGGCATTGTTGCTTTCTGCCGGAAGTCATAGTGACTGGGACGACACTGATGCATCGCTGTTGCCGGATGTCAGTCACTTAATTGGAAGTTTTAGCGGTTCTTGGAGCACGGACACACGTTATGGATTTCCATTTGATCATTCGTTAATTGCCAGTGAGTCGGCAACATTGGTTGTGGCTATGGAGCAAGGCGCTAACGGAATATCGGTGGTTTCTTCAGGTGGCAACGACGAGCCTCGTTTGCAGTTCACAGGGCCGGATACTTTTTGTGCGGACTATAAAGCAAACTTAGCAGCTTTAGCTGCGCCCGATTCGGAACTCAAAACAGAGGGTACGTCAGAAGTGGAGACACAGAGTAACGGCGGTGGTTCACTACTGTTGCTGGAGCTATTGCTACTGCTATTTACATTGTTACTGGCTACGGCTGGAAAATACTTCCGACGGCCAGTGTAACAAACCAAATCTGCGCATTAAACAAGCGCATTAGCGATTGCGGTAGAGGTTCGTGCATATTACTCTCGCGCTATTAAAAAGTTGCTACCTAAACACTAATTTGATCTAATTTCCCTAATAACGAAAGAGGGGGGATGGATTATGAAAACCGGTGTAATAGGTCTGGGGGATATGGGTAGTGGTCTTGCCAAAAACTTAATTAAAAATGGTTTTGAAACGCATGGTGTTGACTTACTTGACGCACGCAAGGAGGCGTTTACTGCGTTGGGTGGAGTGTTGCAGAAGCACCCCGCAGATATAGGCCAACACGCCGATGCCGTATTCATCATGGTAATGAATGGTGAAGAGGTGAATGAAGTCGTTTTTGGGGAGTTCGGTCTAACCAAAACCATGCAGCCTGGCTCTGCAATTATTCTAAGCGCCACTATTAAGCCTGCCGAGGCGAAAGAGCTTGGTGAGCGCTTGAGCGATACAGGCATTCATCTAATTGATACCCCTGTGTCTGGCGGTTTTCCAGGAGCTCAAAATGGCACGCTAACTTTGATGACATCAGCACCTGCCGATGTTTTGGAAAAATTTAAGCCGGTGCTTGCGGCAGTGTCTGCCAATATTCATCATGTAGGGGTTGAACCAGGCATGGGGCAGACCGTCAAAGCTTGTCTGCAATCGCTAATTGGTTCTATTTTTTCAGCAACATTCGAAGCATCTGCACTGGCGGCTAAAGCCGGTGTTAGCGGACAGGTGCTATACGATGTTTTCTCTACATCAAGCGCTGGTAGTGTAATCACCAATACTTCACTTGAAAACATTATTGATCGAAAGTTTGAAGGCACGGGTAGCCATATTTCGACCATGCACAAAGACCTAACCATATCGTTGGCGATGGGGCAAGATCTAGAGGTACCGTTGCACACGGCGGCGGCTGCTATGCAGCTGTTTCACGCCGGTAAAGCTAAGTTCCCTAATGGAGATAACTGGGTAGTGACCCGTGTTATAGAGGAAATTGTAGGTGCAGAGTTACATCGCTAAACCTTAATAGGATTCACACTATGAAACTTGGCGTCATTTGTGACGGCATTAGCCGCGACCTAGCTCGCGCGTTAAAAGTAATGCAAGAGTTTGATCTGACTTACGCTGAACTACAGTTTGTTGGAGATACCGAAGTCGGTGATCACTCTAAGCTTGAAATTGCGAACATTAAAGCGCTACTAGAGCAATATAGTACCCCTGTGTCTTGCTTGTCACGGCATGTCTTTGCAGGTTTGACATCAGCCAACAGACCAGGTGATCAAGCCCATACCAAGCATATGGATGCTCTTAAACGTGTGATCGACATGGCACATACATTGGACGTGCCGCTGGTGCGCATAATGACCACCAAAAAAGAGCAAATACTGTGGGGCCAGAATGGTGCGGAGAAATGGAATGTCGCGCACGGTGCATGGGATTCATTACCGCCCTTGATTGCACCAGCGGTGGAGCTTGCAAAAAAGGAGGGGCTGCAATTAGTGGTTGAGACAGGCAATGGCACAATGGTTAATTCCAACTACACAGCCAGAAAGCTGATCGACGAACTAGATGCTAAAGATACGTTAAAAGTATTGTGGGACCCAGGCAATAACTGCTGGTGCCATGAATTGGCTTTCCCTGATGGTTATGAAGAATTAAAGGATGGCTATATTGGTCATATTCATATTAAAGATGTATACGTAGATACACCAAAGGCTACGTTAGAAGTACGAGAGATGGGCCATGGACAATTAGCCGAGCTGTTCCAACCAATAGCAAATGGTTTACGTGCCGACAATTACAAAGGCGTGGTGTCGTTTGAAAGCGTGTACCACACTGGAGACGGTGACTTTGAAAACGGGTTTAGACAATGTATCGAGCGCTTTAAGCAATACTTTTCGTAGTATAGATAGTTTGTACTATCACAATTAATTAAATTGGGTAAACCCCCAGCACTGTTGGGGCGACTCGCATAGGTTCTACCTATACCGTGGTATAGGTATTCTCTGGTCTTAGCCAAAAGAGCAAACCATAAACTAATGCTAGATTCGAGATCATAGAAGTATGCACCGGCTAGCACCACAGTTATGAACCATCAAGCCCCACGACGCACCGTCGGGTGGCTAAGCTTGCGCATCAATCACAATCTCACTTCAAAATATCAACCATTGTCAGCATTTACCTAGTAAGGAAAGAATGATATTCAGTACTTGATTTTTGCCTATAATAGAGTGTGATACAAGCTTTAAGGATATATGCAAAAAATATCTTTTACGTTTAACGATAGCGGGTATCAAGCATGTACTATTGATGAATATCGGGCGGCGACTCGCTATATGTCGATAGACAGAATTGAACAAGCCACTAGATGTTGCTGAGGTTGTAGCCTCAGCAGATTCCCCAGAGGCAGCAGCTGAAATCTATTTAGCATCTGCCATGGTAATTGATCTAGATTCACCAGATGAACGCGAGTACATGAATTCATTGGCTGCTGGGTTAGAGCTAGATGCCGCGCTAGCAGCTAAGCTTGAAGCAACTGTTGCTTAGAGAGGGCATCGGTTTGGGCGCGCGAGTATAGCGGGGCGTTTTTTATTTGTGTGCCCAATCTTGCTGTTGGTAAATTTAAACTTTAGCTCTCAGGGTTGCACTCAAACCGGTGACTCCATCGTCTCGCGAACTTTCTGAGCAAGTAGACTAATAGAGTAGGGTTTGCTAAGAACAAAAATGTTAGATGCCGCAGAACTATTGACACTGTGTGTACTAGGATCGATGTAACCCGAAGTCAACAGGACCCGGACTTCTTTCCTATTAAGAGCTATCCAATCAGAGAGCACATACCCGTTCATTCCTCCCGGCATAACTACATCAGTAAAGACAAGGTCTACCGGGGTTCCAGTTTTTAATACATTGATGGCTTCCTGTACGGTTGAAGCTTCAATTACCTGAAACCCAAGTTGCTGTAGGCGTTTAACCGTGACCGTTCGCAACATGTGGTCATCTTCAACAACAAGAATGAGTTCTTTGTTAGAATCTTGTGTCTGTGGTGTTGCCACTGGGGTTGGATCAGAGACACCTTGATTGGCAGCGCGCGGCAGATAAAGTCGAACTGTTGTTCCGTTGCCAACCTCGCTATCAAGTTTCAGAAAACCGCCTGATTCTTTTATGAATCCATAGACAGTACTTAATCCAAAGCCAGCACCTTTCCCCAGTTCTTTTGTGGTAAAGAAAGGCTCAAGTGCATTCTGTAGCACGTCTGGTGTCATTCCGGTGCCTGTATCCGACACCAATATTCCAACGTATTCTCCGGGCATTGCGTCTACATTCAATTCGGTATCTTCAACTCCTAATACCGAGTTATGTAGTTCCATAGTAAGGTTGCCGCCTCTTGGCATTGCATCACGCGCATTCACTGCTAGGTTGATGAATGCGCTTTGAATCTCACTTGGGTCAACATACACCGGCCATAAATGTGGATCCACTTTGGTTGTTATCTGAATATCTTCTCCGAGTGTTCGCTCTAATAGATGGATAGATGCTGCCAAGCAATCTGCGATGGAGAGCTTAACGGGGGAGAGTTTTTGTTTTCGAGCATAGGTTAACAAGCGACGGTTTAGGTTTGCCCCAGCTTCAACCGCTCTCAGGGCGTCTGCGATCATGGTGCTTGCTTCATCATGTGTGATGTATGGCGCAGCAAGCTCTAGATTGCCGCCGATAACGGCCAATAGATTGTTGAAATCGTGTGCTACACCGCCCGCTAGTTGACCAATTGAATCATGCCGACGCGAGACTGCTAATTCTGACAGTGTGTCTCTGTGCTCTTTTGCCTCTTCTTCGAGTTGTTTGGTGCGTTCGATAATTTGCACCTCCAACGTTTTATTTAAAGTATGTAACTGGCTCTGGCTGTCGCGTAATGCTGCTTCAGTTTCCTTGCGCTCCGTGATGTCCATATTCACACCGATAAGGCGAGCAGAGGAACCAGAGCCATTGGTGCGAACAAGGCCGCTACCGCCCAGCAACCAGTGAATGGATCCGTCTGGGTGAATAACTCGGAACTCTTCTAATGCGCTCACGCCGCCTTCCTGAACCTTTTGGGCGACCTTGTTTAAACCTTCACGATCATCAGGGTGTATGGCATCTGTAACCGTTGACAATGGGATCGATCCTTTCAGCTTTTGAATCCCGAATAGTTCAAACTGTTTTGTATCCCAAGCTACCTGATCGGAGATCATGTCCCATTCCCATATCCCGATGCCAGAAAGATTTACTGCATGGCTTAATTGCTGTTTGTTTTCCTTTACTACAGACACTGTGATGTCACGAAACTCGACAACGATTGAGCTGACGTCATTATTCTCGTCGAAAACTGGGGTAAGAATAAAGTCTATGTGGAAGTTATTGTCATCTGCGTCGGTATGTTCTACTTCAAAACCCGAATGCTGTCCGCAGACAACTTGGCTAATGGCCTCCTTAAGCTTATAGACGGAGTTAGGATTATCAGCCCACCATTGGATTTCCCAAAATGGCTTGCCTAGTACTTGAGCTGATGCAGCACCAATAAAACGAAGACACGGTTCATTGGCTTCCAATAGAATGCCATGCGGATTAAGAAGGCTAATGAATACATGGGTATTGTCGAAAATAGTGCGTATATTCGGCATTTTAGCGTTCATCCTTTTACAAGCTGAATAACGGAAAGCCGTATTCCCAACTGTATTCCTCTACAGTGCAATTAGTAAATCAGTGCAATTGGTAAATATTCCAATTACTTGAATCTTTAACTACCATATCATTTGTCGATCAGCCAGAGACCGCCAATGCGGACTTGAGCATGGATCTAACAGATAAGAATTATTGACATGACACACTAAGGGCCTTGTGGACAGTTGTCAAATGAATAGCTCTAATTGAGGGTAAACACTTGTTGTGGCAGTACTAACTGAGATTTAATCTTCACAGCGGTACCACCAAGCGACACAAGAGATCGCGGTATCTGACAGCAGAATTCAATAACAACATACGAAGGCTTTATGCACACACGGTGGCTGTACGTTACACGCAGACTTCTCTACTCCGACGGGCCTTAACGCCACTGGCACCACTTGACCGTAACGTTACGGAAAAATCGCTGTGGCTACACGGTGGAACGTTGTGTTTTGTTAGACAGTGTTTTCGTTTTTGCCTTGGCAAACGTCAACTGATCATCCGTGATGTACTGCACCGATAAGGCTACTAGAAGCACACAAAGCAGTCTGGTTGCTAATATAATTATCTAGTAGCTCGGCGCATTCATCAAACTATCTATAGTTAGCAAAGGCTAGCTACCCATGGTGATTGGTATAAATAATTGTGGGAAAAAAGTTAGTCGCAATTTTATTGACGCTAGTCCGACTGGCCGCTTAATCAAGTCTGATTTTCTACCTATTACGTGCCTTGGGATTGAATTGTACTGGATGCCAAAATCTATTCACTAAGGTTAATATCTACCATCAACTGGTCAGATAATTCTTCTAGTGCATCTTGCACGTCACCGTCGCTGATGCCTTTGGGTAGACCCAACTGCAGCTTGGCCCAAAATAGAATCTCAGAACTCATAGACGCTTCTCTTTGTTCTGACTCTAGTTCTTTTATGTTGACCGCAAGCTTGGCCAATGCACCAGTGATATCGTCAATGATGCCTGGTCGGTCTGCACCAATAAGTTCTAATGAAATGTCAGAAACTATAGTGGTTTGGTGATTCTCGTTCGCTTCTTCCATCAAAATATTTAGCTGGTTATCGGCGTCGTGTAGGGCTTGCAGTTTGGTTTTTAAGTGACTTAGTTGATCTGTAGGTACAGATATTTGCACTAAACCTGCGAATTTGTCAGCCAAGTTTGCCATGCGGCTATCGATCCAGTTGGCTTTATGCGCCACCAATGCTTCAGAGATAGTGTTGACAATGCCTGGCCTGTCGGTTGCCAGAATGGTGATAACGAGTGTCTTATTCATAGCGAGCTGCTCTGTGGGTTGCCTGCATTATCCGTATTCCCTAGCCGATGGGCAACTGCTGATCAAGTGGGGACTGTTGGTGCTTCGAATTAGGTGAGATTACCGCTTGGTTTCTAGCTTAATATAGGCTGCCATAATGGGTAAAAATGAGAGCCTCAAGGCGAATTGCGGGCGCTAGCTAGCTAGTGCAGAGAATGGCCAGATGAGTCAGAATAGATTAGTTACGGCAATTCGTGGTATCCCGCCAAACGATCATAGTAATTGAGCACGGGCACTATTCTCCATCCTTAGTTAGAAAGTGCATTTCGAATTGCTCGGGAATTTGGCGTCGGTGTTGAAGGCGTATTTGGTTGGCTTGAGTGATACAGCCGTTCAGGCTATCGTTTTGTAGCAATAATATATAAGGTTACCCATGGCAACAGCATGCGCTAGACACATACTCGTGAAAACAAAAGAAGAAGCAGAAACACTTAAAAATAAATTAGCCAATGGCGCTGAATTTGCGTCTCTCGCTAAAAAGCATTCGACCTGTAATTCTGCAAAACGCGGTGGAGATCTAGGGGAGTTTGGCCCCGGGAAAATGGTTAGTGCAGTAGATAAAGTCGTATTTAAAATGCCGTTGCTAAAAGTGCATGGGCCAATAAAAACTAAATTTGGCTACCACCTTATTGAGACCATCTACCGTACGTAATGTTGGTTTCAGGTATTGCAGCTGTCTTGATGTAGCCTTGAGTTTTGTAGGGTTTGAGTTTAACAGTGGGCAAAACATTGGCAGTTCGTCTTATGATCAAAATGGTTGGTGGCTTACTACTGATAATTTTGTGTATGAAGGTCAACCGTGAACGGTCAATCAGTGGCACTGCGTTACACTCCGTAGTTGTTATTTTTCATATGGTTATAGGTGGAAGGCCTTTATTGTGACACGTACCTTAGGGGAAAGTGAATTAGGATTAATTACTTAAGGTACTATGCCGTAATTATATTAGTGATATTCCGCCAAATCTTGAGAAGCCCGTCAAATGCCTGCTGTTCACCTACCTGCTTTGCAGTCTGCTACTAGCATTGAAAATGCGCTGTCATTAACGTGGAGCGACGGTAAAGCGTCCAACTTTCACTTTCTATGGTTGCGTGATAATTGCCCAACAGCTTTACACCCAGATACACAAGAGCGCATTTTTGATCAATTAAGTGTCACGCCAAATATTCATCCGCTAAGTTATAGGGTTGAAAATGAGAACCTAGCTGTTTATTGGTCAGAGGGTGATCACCAAAGTCTGTTTAGTGGTGAGTGGCTACGTGAGCATGCCTATTCAGGGGATCTACGGCCTGTTAATCAAAGTCGAGCGAAAAGCTGGGGGGCTAATTTCGTCAATCAAATCGATTGCATTACTTATGATGAATTGATGGGTGTTGATAAAGCGTTGCATCATTGGATGAAGCGGTTAGATCAAGATGGCTTGATACTGGTTAATGACATGCCTAATAGCGCTCAAGCTTTAGATGATATTGCCTTAAGAATTGATTACCAACGTCAGACCAATTTTGGCGTAACCTTTGAAGTGCGCTCTGAACCGAAACCTATAAATTTAGCGTACACCGCTATGGCTTTGCCGTTGCATACCGATTTACCCAATCAAGAAACACCACCGGGCTATCAGTTTCTGCACTGTCTAGCGAATGAGTCTACGGGTGGTGAGTCAGTATTTGCTGATGCGTTAGAAGTATTGGAAGACTTACGTACTGAAGCACCAAAACATTTTGAATTATTGGCAACAGTGGCAATCCCGTTTCGCTTCCATGATGATGCTCACGATATTCAACATCATCACCCGTTGATTAATGTAGACCACCAAGGGTGCATTGTTGAGCTTAAATACAATGCGCACTTAGCCGCTGTGTTTGATTTGCCAGAGGCGATCATGCATGACTACTATCTGGCGTACCGTGACTTGATGTCGCGTTTAAGTGAGTCCAAGTATCGTATGCAGTATCGCTTAGAGGCGGGGGTAATGGCGGTATTTGATAATCGACGAGTGCTTCACGGTAGAACGGAGTTTGAGCCAACTGGGCACCGTCACCTGCGTGGGTGCTATGTAGATAGAACAGAATTTCAGAGCCGCTTGCGAGTGTTGGATCGTAAATATAGTTGAAGGCTAATGCAGAGAACCTTACTCGGCAATTACGTGTTTGGTTTTAATCAAGGAAAAAGCGATTGAATAAGACAGTCTTGATTACTGGTGCCAGTGGTTACTTAGCAAACGCACTGGTACCGTGTGTAGCGGAGCGCGCACAAGTCATTGGCGTTGCACGTAATGCGAATGCAATTGTTGGCAATACGCACGGGTTATCATTAGATGTGACCGATAGAGACTCTGTACTAGATCTTGTAATGGCACAACAACCCGATGCCATTATCCATTGTGCAGCATGCAATCCTGGTGGCCGTGAAGAAGACATGTACGCTGTTAATGAACTGGGTACTGCAAATATTGCAGAGGCTGCACGCCAACTTGGGTGCCGGCTGGTGTCGGTATCTAGCGATACCGTATTTAATGGTATCGATGCGCCCTTTGCTGATGATGTACAGGCATCTCCATTGGAAGCTAATGCATATGCTGTGAGTAAGGCGCGTGGCGAGGCGCTTATACGCACGCTGGCACCTAATGCTGTAATTGTCCGTACTTCATTAATATATGGCACTGGTCATATTGACCGTGGCACTGCAGGATTTGCAGATCGGCTTGCGGCTGGTGAAACCCTTAAGCTATTTACTGACGTTATAAGGCAGCCCGTACATGATAAAGCGCTAGCGGAAGGATTGCGCGCGCTTGCTCTGGACTACACAAATGAATCTGGGTTTATTAACGTAGCGGGTGATGAAGCAATTAGTCGCTATGATTTTGGTGTGCAAATGCTTAAGTTCTGGGGCATTGATTACAAAAATCAGCTTGAAGCGAATAGCGGGGTGGGAATAGATGGCTTACCTATGAATTTACAACTCAACATGACACGCGCACATGGGCTTGGGCTGCCTACACCGGGTGTATCGAAAGTACTAAGTGCTGTTGGCTAGGCACGGCGCAATACAATAGGGCGTTTAAAGCGTAGCTAACGTCTTTGTGAGTTTAAGGTCGGTTACAGTTTATGCTCCAACCCATCAAGTATTAAATCTAATCCAAATACAAAATCATTAATGCCTGAGTGCTTGCCTTCAATGATGACTTGCATCATTGAACGAACGTAGGGGTATTGTTCCTCAGGGGCTAAGGGCAGGTATTTCTCAGCCGCTTTTGCATAGTCTTTGGGGTCCATGGGGGAATTTATTTCACTCAGTGTAAACCCATAAAGGTGGTTGTTAATTGCATTCCAGCCGTGGTCGGTAAGTGCGTGCGAGAACCCTGCGTTAAGTAGGCAGCCCATGCTTGCGTTGGAATAAGCCATCATTGTAGGACCTGAGCTAATTCTTGAAAGCAGTAGTAGTGTTACCCAAGGGTGTTGCAGCAACACAGCATGGGTTGAGACTACACTGGATCGAAGTGCAGGTTTCCAATCAGCGCTCGTATCAGGTAGTTCGAATTTGGCCACCACGTTTTCAACCATCGCATCTAGCAGGTCGTCCTTGTTGTCGATGTGGTTGTACAGCGACATAGCTTCGACCTTTAGCGCCTGAGCCAGTTTACGCATTGATAGTGCTTCTACACCCTGTCGATCTGCAAGGCGCATGGCCTTTGTAAGTATCTTTTCCCTCGACAAAGCACCGCGGGTTGGTCGTTTGGGTGTTTTGGTTTTGGCCATAAGAATGCAGCGATTAATAATCTGACTAGCTTACAGCGTAAGTATAAGTTATTCTATCTAAACTTACACTGTAAGTGGCTTGAAATGAGGAACATATGACAAAAGTGCAGACAATGACAGCGGCTGTCTACCAACAATATGGGCCACCAGAAGTACTGGAAATTGCCACAGTGGCTATTCCAGACTACGCCAACGATGAAGTGCTTATTCGAGTGCATTTTTCAACCGTGAACAGAACGGATTGTGGTTTTTTGCGGGCAGAACCTGCGATTGTGAGATTGTTTGCTGGCTTGACTAAACCTAAAAGCACCATTTTAGGGTGCGAGTTTTCCGGTGAGGTTGTCAGCATTGGGTCGGAAGTAACTGACTACCAAATTGGTGATCGTGTGTTTGGCTTTAAAGACGACGACTACGGCTTTGGTGGGCATGCTCAGTATACCAGCATGCCAGTTCATGGCTTGATGGCGAAGATACCATCACACTTATCATACGCTGAAGCCGCACCCGGTTTAGAAGGGTCTCACTATGCGCTTTGTGGTATTCGCAGTACCAAGGTGCGTAAAAATATGCGGGTGTTGTTAAATGGTGCGACCGGCAGCATTGGCTCTGCTGCGTTGCAAATTATGCGCGCTATGGGTGTAGACGTTACCGCCGTTTGTGCAACGCCGCATATCGATACAATAACGGCCCTTGGTGCTAGCAATGTTATCGATTACCTTACAGATGACTTCACGCAACTAGACGAGAAATTTGATGTGGTTGTTGACTCTGTTGGCAAAAGCTCTTTTGGTCGGTGTAAGCGAATATTAACCGGGCGGGGCTGTTATTCATCGACTGAGCTTGGTGCGTATTGGCAGAATCCGTTGCTCGCACTTACAACGCCATTGTTTTCGAAGCAGCAAGTAAAGTTTCCAATACCGAAAAACGATAAAGCAGATGCGGACTATATTTGCGAGCTTATGCAGAGCAAGCAGTTTCAACCATTAATCGATCGTACTTATCCGCTAGATGAAATTGTGGATGCATTTCATTTTGTGGAAACGGGTGAGAAAATAGGCAATGTGTTGATTGAGATTCCATAGAGGTGGGGGGGTTGCGCTTTTGCGCGTTCACTGGCGTGTTGGTTGTTGGTTGCTTTGCCCCTTTTGAGAGAGGCGCGCCATACATGGCGGGTTTCGATGCCACTCCCTGGCGCTACGAGTGACTTTTTCAAACACGAAAAAGTAAGAGGCTGGGCAAGAACTCAGATGCCTGCGCCGGACAGTGCCGTGCTTTAAACTCGACTAGTGCAAACTACCGAAGTAGAGCACTGTCGAGGCCATAAATCAGGCGAAAATTAATTGGGATTAGGTTCTTGCCCAGCCTCGGAGCGCATCCACCATTTTGCTGTGCCTAGATACTCTGCTCAAGGTACTATCCATAAGCTTTGATCCGCCTCCGGGTGATTTCAAAAAACAAAGTAAAACAAAACTTGGTGGGTGCGCTCGCGAGTTGCAACAGGTTTTACCGAAGCTCTGCTAGATGCATGCGGGTAATGTGGGCCTTGGGAATGTTCTGGATTTCGAAATACGCTGTGTGGGCAGGCTTAGCGTCTTAATGTAGCTTGGCATATTCTTATTGTTGGGGGCAATGGGTGTGCTACTTGGGTAGCACTTGCTGCGTTGGTGTATTCAAGTGCATAGCGGCTTACGCTGCGACTGGGCTTATCGCTTAAGGTCCAAAGCATTGGTTATATTGCTTTCTGTATTGTTCAGAGGTTACAGATACTTCTGTGGCAACTTGTTGCAGCCATTGCTTGCTGTTGTATGAGCCTTTTCGGAATCCGGTCCAGCCTTCGTGATAGGCGAGGTATTGGTTGTATGGATCTGATTTTGAAATGCCGGCGCTGCTTTCTGATTTGGTCATGTACCAGCCAACGAAATCCATTGAATCATTAAAGTTGGTGCGTCTGGCACCGTAGTTTCCGGTGTCTTTTACGTAGGAGCCCCAGGTGCCGTCTAGTGCTTGTGAGTATCCGTAGGCTGAGCTACGACGTTTCCATGGAATGACACCTAGTAAGTGTCGGCGGGGAGGTTTTGCTCTGCGACGAAATTTGCTTTCGTGGTACATCATGGCCATTGGTACGTGCAGGGGTATCTGCCATTTGTTCTGCATATTGATGGCGGCAATGTGCCAGCTTTGTTTGGTGATGAATATGTTGCACAAGTTGGCTGTGGCACTGATAGGCAGCGAGGAGCAAGAGCTCAGGGCGAGCAGCGCCACTGCTGTAAATAACGCACTGCGCTTCAGCGAGAATTTTTGGCGTATTCGTCGCAATAAGGCAAAACTGGGCTTGGCTATGGAGTGCACTGTCGTCACACATATTTGTGGACAATGATAGTAGGCTGCGGGAGTGAAGAATCCCATTGCAGTCAGTATAGGAATTGATTAGTACTGGACGGTCTGGTCGGTTATCCGCGTGCGAACTCAGCGAAGGGGGGGGGGCTGCCATCAGCTAGGTGATGGCAGCGTTCGATGTTACTTCTTAATTACTTGGCTACAACGCAAGTCGCGTTATTTTCCCAACCATAGCCGTCACCGTCTGGGTCTGATGCGGCGCCAGCAGCGCAAGCAGCGAAGCCTGATGTATTGGCTTTTTGTAGCACGATACAGCTGCGGTCATTTTCCCAGCCGAAACCATCACCGTCTGCATCTGTGCTTCCAGATGAACAATGGGTGACCACGATGCACGACTTTTCATTTTCCCAGCCGTAGCCATCGCCATCTGGATCAGAGGCTGTTGAAGCGCAGGTAGGGTGTGTATCGGCTTTAGAACCAGCAACAATACATGATGCATTGTTTTGCCAGCCGAAGCCGTCTCCATCGGCATCAACGCCCTTAGTGCTGCAGTAGTTCATGCCATTGGCTGCTTTTGCTCCAGCTGCCGGTGCAGCGACAGCTGCAACCGTTGCTGTAGCTGCCGGTTTAACAACTGCCTGAGCTTGTCTTTGGGTGGCCGCTGGAGCGACCGCGATGGCAGCGTTTGGATCTACTATGAACGGCAATGCCATCATTGGAGAAATAGAGCCGGAGCCATCTTCCACTCGAACCCGAAAGGTGTACGCACCTGGGGCCAAATTAAAACTTTGAGAGGCCCAGCGAGTTGCCTGTGACTGGGTGAATTTGAACTGAATTCGAGCTGGGTCAGTGCTGTACTGGCCGGTTTGAGTGACAAATTGCTTGTTCTTGTTTAGTTGGATAGTACCGTAAATCTGTTTGATTCCCTGCGGATCACGTGCGACGCCCTGAAATCGAACGGTTTGCCTGAAAGCCATTGAGCCTGCTTCAGCACCTTGAATGGCCACTTGAGGCGGGGCGTTAGCAAATGTTGGTGCGCTTAGCAATGCAACAGCTACAGAGACCGCTGCAAGCGGTAAACGGGGTGAAAATGACATGAAGAAAGCTCCTTTGAAAACGAATATCTTGATTAAAAAACGGCAAGATTCTTTGGTGCCCAACGGTAACTAAATTCGTATGCTTGATGCAAGCGTTGCAGCCAGTGTTTGAACAAATTTAATAATTGTAGAGTCGGTCCCAGAATACCAGCGAGTTACTGAACAAGGCCTTTCGTTGGTTGCTTTGTCCTGGGACGTCTTTTGTTCGATGCTTGGCGCTAGTGTTTTCGCTCGCTTCGCCGGTTAGGCATTAGTTAAAAAGACCAGGGATTCCTAGCTTCTGGGCGATGGTCCAAGGCTGGGAGCTCAAAGCTGCTGTTGGCCGGATTGCACATTCGCGTGGAATGGGAATATTGCGGCCGGTAGGGGTTGCATAGGGTCGTTCGGTAGGCTGACCGAAGGGGGGCATAAGCCTAAGCGCATCCGCCAATATAACGTGCGTCAGATCCAGTCCACTTCCTCATGAACCCATCAAACCAAGCATCAGTCTCGCCAGCTTGCTGATGAAAGTCGAACAGTTGCTGTTCACATTGCTTTGCATACCGATCAGATCCGCAATGTTTGCTTTGCACATAGCGTTGGTGCCAAACCTGCAGCACCTCGGCGGTAACTTCAGGATGAAATTGAACCCCGTAGGTTTGAGTGCCGTAGCTAAATGCCTGATTAGGGAAAACGCTGCCAGTGGCTAGCAGTGTGCAATCACTCGGTAGATCAAATCCTTCGCAATGCCATTGCAGCATCTTGCAAGGTTGCTGCATAAAATCACTACCAGCATCGGTAGGGCTGATCAGTGAATAGCCAAACTCGGTTGAACCGCAGGGTAGAGGCTTAACCTTGGCGCCAAGAACATGGGCAATAAGTTGTGCACCTAGACAAATACCTAAGCATGGCATGTCACTGCTTAACACGCCTTCAAGAAACTTCATCTCTTCGCGTAAGCTCTTCATATGAGCTGCGTCTTTTACGCAAGGCACACCACCGTAGACAACTACATGGGTAAAACGACTGACATCGGGTAGGGGGTTGTGATTCTCACTGATATAAGTTTCACAGCTATAACCATGCTGATGCAGCCAGCGCTCACAACGATCATCACTCCAGCCGTCAGAATGTTTGATCAGTAAGCAGTGCTTATTTTCAACACGCTTTTTTGCATGTTGGCGAATAGCAGCGTGACCAGTGTGACCAGCGTGATATGCGCCAGTTGCGTAGGTTATGCTGTCAGCCAGAATAGTAGAAGTTGCAGAGTGCATATCTAGGTAAGGCGTTATGCTTGACTTTCAGCGCAAGAAGAATCGTGACGTACACGATTAACTACCATTGAGTCGTGCAATTCAGTTACAGCACGACTGCCTGTAGTGCAGCATCGCGCCGGAAACAGACCGTGCACTAGGCATGCAAAACCAGCTCTGATGAGTTTAAAGCCAAACCCCCAAGAGTGAGCCATGTGCTGGGTATACGTTTCGTTTACTGATTCTAAATGTTCTTTAGTCCGCTGCATCGCCATCTCCGCCAGGACATTATTATTGTCCGCAAGCTATCGACGTTTGCTCAAATTTTTACAGTATGGTGAGAGTGTTTTGTGAGGGGGTCGCGCTTATGCGACCCTCTACTCAAGATAAAGAGAGATGCAAAGCGGCCATGAACGGCCGCTGGAACTAATCTAGAAGTTACTCTAGCAATTTACTTTGGTGACTTTACTTTAGCGGAAGGTCACGTCAAATTTATCGAGTGTAAATGTACCTTCACCCCACCAAGTTTCAGTGCCAATTTCGATAGCACCCATATAATATTCTGGAAGCAATACATTGATGCTGAGTTCTTCAGCATTTTCTGCGGTCCAAGTTTGAGTCCACTCGACAAAGCGATTCCAGTTAATGGTTCCCGTGGATTGTGAGTTTTGCGCTGTAAATGCAATGTAGTGCTTGTTGCTTGTGGGTTTGATATAAACATTCCATAAGCGATTGTCGATCATCACGCCGGTAAGGGCTAGCTGACCTGGTGTTCTTATAGAAGGGTTCTCAACCCAGATCATCATTTCGTAAGCGCGATTATCAATTACGTCGCAAGGCCCTGCGATAGTAGATGAATCATGAAAGAAAGATTCTAGTGCTACGTTGCGCTCTGCGTTGCCAGTTTCGGTGTAAGCGTAGTCAACCTTAAACTCTGGAAGGGCACTTACCATTTCTGGAAGTCCGGTTACAGATTTAGGGGCTGATACATGAGTGCCTAGCTTTGGTCCGTATAGAACTTCAGGGTATGACTTAACTTCTATCTCATCACCGTCGTATTGTCCTAACCAGTTGTAGTTCCAGCTGGGGCGTATGTTGCCAAAGTTGTCTTCGTTAACATAGATTTTTTGTACCCAATCATCTCGATTCATAGAGCGAGAGTTCCAAGTATTGTTTAGCACTACATACTTGTCATAGGCAACTGAAGGCCACGCTTCACACTCACCGGCTGTGACGAGTTGTATAGCAGTATTCTTCGGTGTGGTAATAGAGAGACGATTAGACTCAGGACCATCACTGCCATTAACGGTGGTTTTTACACGCCAGCTTAAGGGGCTGTCGTTGTAAGAAAGTGTAGGGTTTGCTGTGCAAGTACCTGTGCCTGTTTGGCAACCGGCACGCATTGGATCTATTTGATAAGAGTACCCATTGCCGAGTGAGTCAGAAATAGCCAGCGTGTACATATCTGCATCAGCCAGTGCATTCCACTGGAAGGTCGGTGTGCCAGTGGTCAATACACCTGCAGGGCTAACTGCTTTGAATTCCGTGGTCGTTGTGGTACCGCCGTCATCATCACTAATTATAGCGATGCAAGACTGGTTGTTTTCCCAGCCATATCCGTCGCCGTCTGGGTCGCTATCAACTAGGGCGCAATCTGGAGTTGTGCTTGAAGTGGGTGGTGTTGGTGTTTCTGGTGATACTGAACCCGTGGAGCTGCCGACAACGCAAGACCTACTATTTTCCCAACCAAAGCCATCGCCATCGGTATCACTAGCAGAAGATACGCAGGTAGGATTTCCAGTCGTGTTGGTTGGAGTCGAGTCTGGCGTCGAATCTGTTGCTACTCGGCAGGAAGCAGAGTTCTCCCAACCGAAGCCGTCATTGTCAGAATCTGAACTAGAGCTTTGGCATATTGCCAGTCCATTACTTGGATTGCTAACCGTAGGTGTGTTGTCAATTGGAGTAGCGCTGGTAACCTTGCAAGATGCAGAGTTTTCCCAACCAAAGCCGTCACCATCAGAGTCTGATGACTCTGACATACAAGCGGGCAGTGCGCTTAGTGCTTGTGAGCTGTATCCACCAAATACCGTAACAGTGGTAAGCAGTGCGTATGAGAAGATTTTATTTTTCATATTAGTTAACTCTAAGTAGTAAGCGCTTTTGAGTGATTTTTAACTATTTTAGTTTTTTGTGATTTTGAATTTGTCTAAAGTGAACGACCCTTCGCCCCACCATAGTTCGGTGCCCATCTCGATAGCAGCCATGCAAATGCTAGGTGAGAGCGGTGTGAGATTTAGTGATTCAGCATTGGTTGCTGTCCAGTCCACAGTCCAATCTACGAAGCGATTCCACTGCATTGTGCCTTCGGTGATCGGTGTTTGTGCGGTGAACGCAATATAATGTGGTGTGCTACCAGGCTTAATATAAACATCCCACAAATGACCATCAATCATTACACCGGTCTCTGCAAGTGTCCCCGGGCGGTTTGATTCGGGGTTGCTGACCCACACCATCATTTCGTAGTTGCGATTATCTGTGGTGTCACATGGACCGGTGATGTCGCAAGAGTCGTGGAAAAAAGATTCTATTGCTACGTTTCTTTCAACGTTGCCATTGAGAGTTTCTGAGTAGGCGAAATCAATTACAAACTCAGGCAGGCTGCTGACTGTTTCTGGCAGGCCTGTTTGTTCTTTGGTGCCTGATACATGCGTGCCCAACTTGTTGCCGTAAATTATTTCTGGGTACGCTTTAACAGCAGTACGATCACCGTCGTTTTCACCTAGCCAATTGTAATTCCATGACGCGGTGGTAGCGCCATCACTGGTTTGAGAGGCTGAGATACTTTGCGTCCATTGCTCACTGTAAATTGCCCTGGGTCCGCTGTTCCAGATGTTATCTAAGACAATAAAATTATCGTAGGAAATTGATGGCCAGACAGAACAGACGGATGGGTTTGACGTTATTGGGGTCAGTGCCAGTGATATAGGAGTGGTGTAGCTACCTGCGGCCGTGCTTTGCAATACTTGCCCGCCACTGAGCGCGTCAACACGCCAGCTCATTGTATTGTCGTGAAATGCTGCTGTAGGTGTTGCACTGCAACTGGTTCCAGCGCAGGCCTCAGTGCCGGCGTTGTAAGTAATGTTATTGCCAGCTTGTTCGGTTAACACTAGCTGATAAGCATCAGCGCCTTCTATCGCATCCCATGAAAACTCTGGTGTTGCGGTAGATAGTGTTCCAGCAGAACTGCCTGGGCTAAGTTGGGTTTCTGTATCGCCGGGTGGGGTAGGGTTGCTATCGTTGATTGTTGTCGGTGCATTGGTATCTATAGGTGCTATGACACTGCTGTCACCGGTACCGGAAATGCCGCCGTCGCTGCTGCCGCAGGATGACAATGCAATTATCACAGCCGCGGAACAGGCGCTTAAAATTAGTTTGTTTGCTGGTTTTATCATGGTCTAGAGTTTAGTTGTCATGACACTAAAGCGCAAGCCTTTGGTTAAGACTGGTAATGTTTGTTTGCAGTGATTCACATCTACATAGACCCAAACGAAAACGGCGGCCATTTGGCCGCCGTTCTTACTGCTTTTTACTAGGTAAGATCAAATCGGGATCAATTTGATCTTGGCTTAGTAACTATGGCTGAAGTTGGGTAATAGTCCAATCGTATAGATCGAAGTTACCGGCACCCCAAAAGATCTCAGTACCTACGATGATGTTAGCTACACACCATGAATCTTGGATCTGTACAGAGTTACTGTTAGCACCGAATTGCTGTTGCACTGTGTGTGCATTCTGTCGTGCCCAATCCATGAAGTCATTCCAGTAAATAGTGCCACTGGTAGTCGGGTTTTGAGCTACGAAAGCGATGTAACGGTTATCACTGCTTTTGGTGTAAACCTTGTAGGCTTCGCCACGTAGCGTCACGTCCGTAACGTAGTCATTAGCTGCAGCGGGTAGGCGCTCTGCACCTGAATCTAACCAAACCATTACTTCGTATACGTGGTTAGAACCGTTTGAGCGTGTTACCGAAAGGCTGTCATCACATACGCCACCAGTAGGCTCATACAAAAATGACTCGACCGCTATGTTGCGCTCACCTGAAATGGTAGAGCCATTCGGGTATGAGCTATTAACTGACGCGTCAACTGTTCGCGAAGTGCCGTACTGTGGGCCACTGTAAGAGTAGTCAATTGACGTGATAGGCAGTTGGTCAACACGAACTGGCAAGCCAATTTCTGCTTTAGAGGCACTGGTACGGAACTCATCTTTTATACCGTAGATCAATTCAGGGTAGGCACGGACGTAGTAATCATCTGATGCACGACCGCTAGCGCCTGGAACACCAGGGCCCCAATCGTAGCTCCAACCAACAGGAGTACCGTTGTTATTGGTGTAGATGGTTTGGCTCCAGTCATAACCATCAGCAGCGCGCCATGCACGCCATGCGTTTTGCATGAGTTGGAAGTCACCGACTTGGAGTGTGCTGTAAAGATCGCCGCCAGAACCACTCACACCTACGGTTTGTGAGCCAATTGTTGGCAGTGAAGAGGTGCGAATTACAGAACTGCCGCTACCAGAAGTGAAAGATCCGCCATTGTTTGCGGTGCCGCCGCCAGTGCTGCCGCCGCTGGTATCGTCGTTGTTGGTAACGCCATTAGAAGTTGAGCTTCCAGCATCATCACTGATACCGTTGGAAGTTGAGCTTCCTGCGTCATCGCTGATGGCAACAACAATACAGGTAGCGCCGTTTTCCCAGCCATAACCGTCGTTATCTGAATCGCTGCTACTACTTGCGCAGTTAGGTGTTCCGCCAGAAGTGCCGCCGTTGCCGGAAACAGGGTCATTAGAGATTAGGCCGCTTCCCACTAAGCAAGATGCACCGTTTTCCCAACCGAAGCCGTCGCCATCAGAATCGCTAGATGTATACATGCACGCCGGTAAACCTGAGCCACCGCCAGAGTTACTGTTGCTGCTGCCAGTGCTGGTAGTAACAAGGCATGAAGCGCCATTTTCCCAACCAAAGCCATCACCGTCACTGTCTGATGAAGAGCTAGCGCAAGTTGGCAATGCGGCGTAAGCGCTGTGTGCAAATAAGTTAAGCAGGGCGAAAGTGCCAACTGCTAGTGTTCGATTAATCTGAGTCAAGGTGTTACCTCTTGGGAGTTTCTATTGATAAAACAATTGATCGTAGAATTTGATGTAAATAAGCGTCAAGTACTTCCTATGAGTCAATGGCTGGGACGAGTATGCCTCAGTATAGAAGTATTTTGTACTGACAAATAGCATGACTTGGCTGGAGAGTTTAAGTGAAATAGGACATAACGTATGTAAGGTACTGTTATCTTAACAATACGACACAATTACGAATTCGTAAGGATTTGGGGTGTGTTGGTTTTGGGTGGCGCTTTGACCCCACTCTAGATGATTTCAAAAAAAATCAGACACTCGATTCGCTGCGCTGGCAGACCGCTGCGCTCGCCATAGCGTATCTGTATGGTATTTGTATCTTTCTAGTTGAGAGAGGTAAAGCGGTAGGGCACGGTTTTAGGATGTGCGGTCTGAGTTGCACAGTTTCGTGATGGGATTAAAAATGCCGCAGGCACCCGATGGCCCCGGCTGGGGAAGGGGATGCTGATCGCAAAAAGCGGCTGAAATAAGCCGCTCACGGTTAGTTGCCTCTGAAAAAGACGCTTAATGGAAAGGCGTCGCCAACGCGCTGATCTAGTAGCTAGGCATGCAAATGCTGAGCATGAAATGCTATGTGCTCACCAATAAATGAACAGATAAAATGATAGCTATGATCGTAGTCTGGCTGTAGTCGAAGTGTGGCATCTAGCCCTCTTGTTTTACAGATTGCTTCTAGTGCGGGAAATGATAATTGTGACTCTAGAAAATTATCACCACCACCCTGATCTACCATTAATGGAGGGCACTCAGCGCCGGCTTCGAGTAAGCATGTGCTGTCCCAATCTTTCCATTGGCTGCGGTCTTCGCCTAGGTATGCTCCTAAACAGCCTTCCCCCCATGCACAATTTACTGGGTTGGCGATTGGCGCGAATGCAGAAACAGATTGGTAATGACCTGGGTTTTTAAGAGCACTGATAATTGCACCGTGGCCGCCCATTGAATGGCCGCTAATAGACCTTGCTTTGGTGACTGGCAGGTTGGCTTCGATTAGTTCAGGTAGCTCTTTATTGATGTAGTCGAACATTTGGTAGTGGGGGAGCCACGGGGCTTGGGTGGCGTTGACATAAAAGCCGGCGCCTTTGCCTAGGTCGTAGCGATCTGGTTCGTCGTGAACGGCATCACCACGAGGGCTTGTATCTGGCATTACCAGGGCAATACCGTGTTCTGCTGCATAGCGTTGTGCACCGGCTTTGGTTCGCACGTTGTCGTCGGTGCAAGTAAGGCCTGATAAAAAATACAATACTGGGACTTTGGAGCTTTCAGCTTGTGGTGGCAGGTAGACTGAAAAAGTCATATCGCATTGGCATACGGTACTGGTGTGCTCGTAGCGGGTTAACCAGCCGCCAAATTCTCGTATTTTTTCTATGCTTTTCATATTGTCTCGCGCCTTAATGCACTATTAATGATTGTCTGCGTTCGGTTATCAGGTGGTTAAATGTTCTGCTATTGCCTCGACGACCCAAGGTGGTGCGACTTCTTCTGGTTCGGTGATCTCAAGCGCATCGAGCTTAAGCGTTTCTTTGATTGGTTGCGCGCCTATATCGGCCAATGCTTCATCCATAGTCACTCCACCGCCGCAAAAATGATCGTATGAGCTGTCTCCTAATGCGACCACCAGGTACTTGAGGTGTGTGATTCGAGGGTATTCGGTGCGCAAACCGGTGTAAAGGGGCAGTATATCGTCTGGGACGTCACCACTTCCGGTGGTGGAGGTACACACCACTAAATAATCAACAGACTCATCGGTTAATGATTCGATGGTTTGCGGGTCGGGCCGTTCTACTGTGTGTGACGCTTGCGTAAGGGCTGTCTCTATTTCATCTGAGGTTAGCAAGGCTGCGCCAAACACTGATCCGGTTACTAGGAGTATTTTAGCCATAGTGATTCTTGTTGATGTGAACGCTGACGTAGATGCTTATTTTACAGACCCGAGCATCTTATCAAGCACACTGGTTGGAAATAGTCGCTTGGCTGCGGCAAATGCGATAGTGGGGGTGGTGACGCGGTATCGGCTTTTTGGTTTATCGTGTTCAAGTGCGTGAATTAATTTGTCAACCACCGCCTCTGGGCCTAAGGTGAAGCGGTTAGCGTCGCCTTGGGTGCTGAGTCTATTCAGGGTCACTTGGTAGACGCTGGCGTGAGGGCTGTTTTTGCTATCGATGTGCTGGTCAAATTTCTTTAGGGCGTGCTCGCGGAAGCGCGATCGAATTGGCCCAGGTTGAATAATAGAAATATGAATGTTAGTGCCCCGAAGCTCTAGGCGCAATGTGTCTGACAGGCCTTCAATCGCAAATTTGGCCGCATTGTACGCGCCACGATATGGCATGGCGGCAAACCCGAGCACACTGCTATTTTGGATGATTCTGCCATAGCCTTGAGCGCGCATCACAGGTAGCACGCGACGAGTGAGTTCGTGCCAGCCAAACACTAATGTTTCAAATTGCTCGCGAAGTGCCTTAGTGGGTAAGTCTTCAACTGCGCCAGTTTGGCCAAAACCGCCATTGTTGAACAAACCGTATAGTTTTCCTTGTGTCGCTTCGAGCACTTCAGCCAAAGCATCTTCTATACTCTGGGTATCGTCCAGATCTAGTTGTAGCGTGGTGATCCCATGCTTTGACAAAATCTCAGTATCGGCAGCCTTTCTGGTGGTGGCATACACAGCGTAGCCACGATCGTGAAGGCTGATTGCAGCGCGGTAACCAATGCCGCTTGAGCAGCCAGTGATTAGCACTGGGCGTTTTTTGAATTCCTGATTCACATGGATTACCAGTTGTTTGAGTACTTTCTGAGCGCCAAGATTGCAGGATGCAGCAGGCGGGCTCTAGGCTTACTGGTATCTGATATGATTCCGCCGCCCGCTATAATTGGTTGACGGTGTAATTGCAAAACCAACTTAGTACTGCCTCAAGGTTATCTGACCTATAGTGCTATACAAGACTAAGTTTACGGGACTCGCTCAAATCGCGTCAGTAATTTGAGCTCAACAGAATTTAATTAAAAAGAATCTCAATGAGCGTTCACGAAAAATTCAACCTTGTCAGGCAAGATCTGTCTTCATCGATTATTGGTCAAAGTGCGCTGGTCGATCGCCTGCTGATTGCATTATTGGCCGATGGGCATTTACTAGTAGAGGGGGCGCCGGGTTTAGCTAAGACTCGGGCAATCAAAGAGCTCGCGGCCTGTGTTGATGCCGCTTTTAGTCGAATTCAATTTACCCCGGACCTTCTGCCGGCTGATATCACGGGTACGGAAATTTATCTTCCTGCCACCGGTGAGTTTAAGTTTCAACCGGGGCCGCTGTTTAATCAAATTGTACTTGCTGATGAAATTAATCGTGCCCCTGCCAAGGTGCAGAGTGCGCTGCTTGAAGCGATGGCTGAGCGGCAAATTTCAGTGGGGCAGAAGACCTATGAATTATCTGAGCTATTTATGGTGATGGCAACCCAGAACCCGATAGAACAAGAGGGTACTTACAGTTTGCCAGAAGCTCAGCTCGACCGCTTTTTGATGCATGTCATTATTGATTATCCGCCGGCGAGTGCCGAAATTGAGATTCTTCGTTTAGTGCGTGGAGAAAATAGCCAGGCTAGTTCCGGTGCGCATGGCGGCATGAGTAAAAACGCTGCTCTGAACCTTGATGACATTCGTGCGGCAAGAGAAGCAATTGATCGTGTTTATTTGTCAGATCAAGTAGAAGAGTACTTGGTTCGATTAGTCACAGCGACTCGCGACAAGTCAGGACCATTAGCAGGTCTAATCGCGTTCGGGGCGTCACCGCGAGGCACCATTGCACTTGATGCCTGTGCCCGAGCACACGCTTGGTTAAACGGCCAAGACTACGTGGCTCCGGCTGATATTCACGCGGTTGTGTACGACGTGCTGCGGCATAGAATTTTGCTTAACTACGAAGCAGAAGCTGAGGGTGTGACCACCACTACCATTATTGATCGGTTGTTAGCTCAGGTGGCTGTGCCTTAACGTGTTAATAAAATGTAGTGCGACAACTGCAATTTCAATTCTGGGTATTGCGAGTCGAAAAAAATTATTAGCACTGTGTGGTGATCACGGTGACTGACAGTCATGCGCGTGAAAATTCGGCCGCACCTGCGGGCGCTGCCTCAAGTAGTCCTATTTCGGTATCAATTGCCGAGCTAGTGAGGTTGCGTAGCACCGTGGCCAAGTTTACCCGTCGCAAAGGGCGCCGAGTAAAAGCACCTGCCGCTGGTGGGTCTTCATCTGCAGCACTCGGTCGCGGGCTTGATTTTGCTGAAGTGCGTGAGTATCACGGTGGTGATGATGTCAGAATGATTGACTGGAAAGTCACAGCCCGCACGGGTCGCGCGCATACAAAGTTATTTAATGAAGAACGTGAGCGGCCTTTTTTTATAGCGCTTGATTTGCGGCCATCAATGTACTTTGGTACGCGGGTGGCTTTTAAGTCAGTGGTTGCGGCACGACTAACGGCAATGATTGCATGGGCTGCTGCATCGCAACGTGATCGTGTAGGAGGCTTGGTGTTTGATGATGACTCCATGATAGAAATAAAGCCGTTGGCAGGGACCAAAGGCGTGACGCGCTTGTTGCATCAGGTTGTGAAGTTGCATAACAAAAAGCTATCTGATGCTAGTGACTCTCGACCTTTAAGTGATGCATTGTTGCGGCTAAACCGTTGTGCCCATACGGGTAGTTCGATTTGCTTGATATCAGATTTTAATCACTTTGATTCGGGTCCACATACCGCCAGTTTGCTGCAACACAATCACACAGCTGCCGTGCGAATTTATGACCCACTAGAGGCACAGTTGCCACCCCCCGCGATGTACACTATTACCGATGGTGTTACTAAAGGCCAACTCAACAGTACGTCAAGCAGGTCGCGACAACAGTACGCTGATGATTTTGAATATCGTACAGAGCAGTTGCAAAAAGTTTTTACCGGTGCGGGTAACGGATTTATCAGTGCGTCAGTGGCTGATAACCCAATAGATATTGCTGCGAATATCATGAACATTTTGCCTGGTGGTGCATGATGCATTGGTGCTACGCGAATAATGTTATAGGTCCGCATGTGCAGGCGGTCAATAAACGATGAACCCTGAAGAACAAGCGTTACTTGAACAGCTGCATGATGTAGTTGCACCGGCAACACCCGGGTGGTGGCCAGTGGCTATGGGGTGGTGGATCGTACTGCTGTTAGTGTTAGTTGCAATAGTGGCTTTGTTTGTCCTTATTCGGAACCTTAAAAAGCGCCGGCAACAAAACCTGTGGCGTAGAGATGCACTGGCGGCTCATCAGAGCATTGCTAAAAAATTCGCAATAACTAACGATGGCAATGTTGATCAATCAGCTGAACTTGCTCAGTTATCAGTGCTGATGCGACGCGTAGCATTGGCGTTGATGCCGCGCCAGCAAGTGGCGGCGTTAACAGATGACAATTGGCTTATTGCACTAGATGACCTTGGTAATACACGGGAATATACCCAAGGGATTGGCCAAAGCCTTTCTCGTGCACCTTATCGGCGCTCGCAATACATGGATAAAAATGAATTGTCGAGCTTGCTTAAATTGACCAAAGCTACAATCAATACGTCACAGCCATACGTCCGGTCTGCAAAGTTGGAGCGTTCCGTTGCTGCGATTTGAATGGTGGTGGATAGTTGTTGTGTGGCCCCTGCCATTTTTGGTGCACTGGCTTATACCTGCTGTACGGCGTCAGCAGCAAGCGGCGTTACGCGTGCCGTTTTTTGAGCAATTGCAGCAAGCATCTTCGTCTAGAAGAACAAAACATTCGCAGTCTTTAAAATATTTTTTTGCGCTACTAATGTGGTGTTTTTTAATATTGGCTTGCATGCGACCGCAATGGCTAAGTGACGCTGTTGATCTTCCGATAAGTGGGCGTGACTTAATGTTAGGGATTGATATCTCTGGCAGCATGCGTGAGCAAGACTTTGAAGTGCGTGGACGCAGTGTTGAAAGAATGGAAGCGGCCAAAGTGGTGGCGCGTGAGTTTGTGGCGCAACGTGAAGGGGACCGAGTGGGATTGATTCTATTTGGTGACAACGCGCAAGTACAAACGCCGCTAACCTATGACCTTAAAACCGTACAGCATTTCATCACTGAATCAATGGTGGGCCTGATCGGCTCTTCAACAGCGATAGGTGATGCTATAGGCCTTGCGGTAAAGAGATTAAAAGAAAGGCCTGCAGAATCACGGGTACTTGTGCTGCTAACTGATGGGGCCAATACTGCCGGTGCAGTGACTCCACTGGATGCAGCAAAAGTAGCCAAGCAATATGGTATTCGCATACACACAATCGGTGTGGGTTCGGAGCAGATGGTGGTTAGAGATGCATTCGGGAGTCGGGTAGTTGACCCTTCCAAGTCACTTGATGAAGAATCGTTGCGTGAGATAGCAGCTATCACGGGCGGTAAGTATTTCAGGGCGCGAAACACACGGGAAATGGTAGGTATTTATGATGAAATTAATACCCTTGAGCCCAGTGAAATAGACAGTCTGCAACAAAGGCCATTGGCAGAATTATATTATTGGCCGCTCGGTGTAAGCCTAGTTCTTAGTGTTTATTTAGCATGGCGGAGGTTCCGTGGGCTCGATTGAATTATTTCACTTTATTAGGCCGTTGTGGCTTCTTGCATTGCTACCGATCGCTTGGGTGTGGTGGCGTTTATATGCCAGTGCAGGGGTTACAAATCATTGGCGGCAGGCAGTTGACCCAGAACTGTTAGAGCATTTGATGGTTGGATCCCAAGTAGATCGCAAGCACTCTCTTTGGTTTGTTATGTTGGCCGTGACTTGGGTGGTTACTGTATTGGGGTTGGCAGGTCCAAGCTGGGAGCAGCGGGATGTACCGACTTACAGAAACGTGACAGAAAGAGTATTGGTTCTTGATCTTTCGCGATCAATGACGGTGCAAGATATCAAGCCGTCTCGACTAGATAGGGTTAGACAAAAAGTTGAAGACATCCTAAACCTTGGCGGTGAAGTAGAAAATGCCGTGGTGGTGTATGCCGCGACGCCTTTTGTTGTATCGCCTTTGACCAATGATGCCGCGACCATTCAATCAATGTTACCGGCGCTTCAGATAGATATTATGCCGTCCCAAGGTAGCCGTACTGACCTTGCACTGGCAGAGGCCTATGAGCTTTTGCAAGGTGTTAAAAGTACTGGCGGTGGCATATTGCTATTTACAGATAGTGAAGTTGATAATAATTCGATGGCCATAGCGCGTGAGATTGCCAGCCAGGGAATATCACTTTCTGTGATTGGTGTGGGTAGTGCAGCGGGTGCACCTATTCCGCATCCTAAAGGCGGGTTTATTAAAGATGCCAGTGGCAATATTGTAGTGGCCAGTCTAAATGAAACTGCTTTGCGTGAACTTGCCAGTGCAGGGGGTGGTGAATACCGGCAGATAACCTCTGATGAGTCTGATATAAACTATTTGATCGACCAGATGCAGCGTACAGACGCTCGCACAGATAACGAGAGTTCACAGCAGTTGACGGATCAATGGTTGGATCGAGGACCGTGGTTAATTTTAATCTTGTTGCCTTTGGTTGCTATGACCTTTCGTCGGGGGTGGTTGTGGTGATTCATCCGGTTCGCCAAGTTACGCCTAGCTCAAAGTCGCTTCAATTCTGTTTGCTTATTGTAGGTTTACTAGCGTGTGCTGCGAGCGCTCCAGTGTTTAGCTTGGAGTTAAGGGACTACTTCAAGACTGCAGATCAACGTGGTATTGAATTACTTGAGCAAGGCCAGCATGAAGAAGCTGCGAGTCTATTTAAAGACGGGCAGTGGCGTGGAGTTAGCCAGTTTCGCGCTGGAAAGTACCAAGAGGCGATGCAAGAATTTAACCCCACTGATGATGAAGCAAGTGCCAGTGCGTTGTTTAATCATGGCACTGCTGCAGCACGCGCTGGAGACTATAATACAGCGGTACAATCACTCGAAACTGCATTGAACTTAGAGCCAAATAATAAAGAGTTTGAGCACAACCTAGATATAGCTAGAAAACTTAAAGATCTGGCTGAGAAAAATCAGGATGACGAGCAACAGCAAGGTGAGAACTCTGAAGACAAGCAAGATCAAGAAAAATCTGAATCTGAAGATCAGTCTGAAGGAGACGAGTCGCAGGAATCTGAAACAGAGTCTGGTGAACCATCATCTAGTGAAGAGCAAGGTCAGGATGGCGAGCCTAGTAATGAGGGCGGTGAGCTAAACGCCGATGCGGAGTCGTCGGACGCAAAGTCAGAACAACCACCGACGCTTGAAGACTTTAAAGATCCTGAGACCGAACAGCAAGAGGGCGAGCCAAGTGAAGAGCAAAGCGAAAGTGCAGCTGCAGCGATAGAAAGCACGGTTAGTGAAGATGATCAGGCGACACAGCAATGGCTGCGGCGTATACCTGATGATGCATCACAATTGCTGCGTAACAAAATTAGATTAAATCATATGATCGAATATCCTGACGTCAATCATATGCAGGAGCCTTGGTAATTATGGGTGCTAATACAGTTGTATCCAGTCGACTTGAAGGTAGGTGCATGCAATTAATTTTAGGCGCATTGGAATCTGTTTGGAGATCGATTGCTATATGGACGCCAAGGGTTCCAGAGTTTGGTTTGGCGCTGTCATTGGTAATGATGAGTGTTTTATTTACCACCACAGCAATTGCTGCCACGTTAGAAACCGAAGTAGACAGAGAGACGGTTATAGATGGTGAGGCCGTGGTGCTATATATTTCTGGCGAAGGACTCACCAGTCTTCCTGATACATCAAAATTGTTGCAACAATTTAGAATAGTGCAATCAGGCGTGACAAGTAGTAACTCAATACTTAATGGCCAGCGTAGTCGGGGGTTTAAGGTTCGGCTTGAGTTGCAGCCAAAAAACATTGGCCCTGCACAAATTCCAGCCTTTACTGTTGATGGTGTTTCATCGACCCCAATTGTTATTGAGGTGGTTCCGCGGGGTACGGTTGGAGTGGAGCCGCGAGATAATGTTTTTGTCGAATTGAGTGTTGATAATGATTCTCCTTATGTGCAAGAACAGGTGTTGCTATCGTTAAAGATATTTGATGACGGCAAGCTCACCAGTGCTGATCCAAACTTGGTAGGCAACAGTGATGTGCAAATAGAGCGGCTTCCACTGAGTGGTGAAGAAATAGTAGAAAGAAATGGCGAGCGTTATCGGGTAAATACTTTTCGCTATGCTTTGTTTCCACAAAAAAGTGGTGACGTGACAATAGACTCCGTGATTATACCGGCCAGTATTCGCGATAAAGACTACACCGGTAATCTTATCTTGCGTAACACCCCTACAAGACGAATTGAATTGCGCACTGAACCATTGAAATTGCAGGTCAAGTCACGTGCAGCGGCTAGCACGTCTGGTTGGTGGTTGCCTGTAAAGGCGCTAGAGCTTAAACACGAATGGTCTGAAGATATTAACAAGGCTAAGCTGGGTGAGCCTTTTACGCTAACGATTGAGTTGGCAGCTACGGGTTCTTCATCGACTCAATTGCCAGAAATACCAATGCCTGATGTGCCTGGCTTAAAGATTTATGCAGATACACCGCAGCTTGCGTCTCGCCCTGAGCAGGATAACGTGGTGAGTGTGCGGCGTGAGAAGTGGTCGGTCATACCAAATAAAGCTGGGGTTTTAACCCTACCTGAGATAGTGATCAAATGGTGGGATACCGAAAATGATGTTGAACAGCAAGTGGTGTTGCCAGCCCAAGCGTTGCGCATTGATGGGGCAGTTGAGGGCGAGGGACTGACCACAAGCACCGGCGGCGCAATCGCGGCCGATATAGCAGTATCGGATGAAACCGATAGCTCTGCGGGCGCTACAGCAAGTGGCGATGGAATTCCAGATTTGGAAAAGCTTCAAGTAGAAGGTGTGACAAGTACGAACCCTAGTCTTGTGAATCCAGTGAGCCGGCTTTGGCAATGGATAGCATTGGGGGCAATGGCGTTGTGGGCGATAACGCTTTTCAGTTGGTGGTGGTCTAGTAGGAAAAAGCGTCCTGAGCGATCAGATGGGCATGTTGGTGTTTCCAGCGAGTCGAGTGACTGGAAGCGATTAAAGTCACTGAGCCGTGGGCAAGACGTCCCAGCTTATAGTGCTGCTGTGATACAGTGGGCGCAATCTCGTTGGTCGAAATCACCTGTGCATAATTTACCTGAAGTTGGCGTGCGGCTTGGTAGTCGGGAGCTGACAGCTACTATGCGGCACTTAGATCAGCAGCGTTACTCTGGTCATCAAAAGACAGGTAGTTTGTCTCTCACAGAGATCCAGTTGCAGCTTGAAAGTGCCGTGAAAAATGAACAACATCCTCAGCCTGTGGTGCACGCCCATGCTTTGCCCAAGCTGTAGACAGGCGAGTTGTAGCCAAGCAAGTTGTGGCCAAGCAAGTTGTGGCCAGTTAATTGTTGGTAGCCAAGTTGGTATCGAATCGAGCTGGTTTAATCTAGTGCTGATGGATGCATGTTCAATATGAATGAAGTGCTTCTACAGGCGAAAGAGATCTCCGTCAGTCGTGGTGAACTGACACTTATCGACCAAAAAAGCTTCACTATAAATTGCGGCATGTTGTTTCAGTTGCAGGGTGACAATGGCTCGGGCAAAACTACTTTACTGCGAGCGATCTGTACTTTGATTCCGTTAGATGCAGGAGAGCTATGGTGGCGTGGTGAGTCATTGCCGGCTGCCCGCGAGCAGTATTTTTCAGAGATGTGCTTTGCCGGTCATACCGATGGACTAAAAGGTGATATGACAGCGCTGGAGAATCTCCAATGCACTTTGACTGATCACACAGCAACTATTGACGAATGCAAGGCGGCACTTGATAAAATCGGTTTTACCGGTCGGCTTGATTTACCTTGCAGGGTGCTTTCAGCAGGGCAGCGGCGGCGTGTTGTACTTGCGCGTGTTTTACTTAGTAACGCAAAGCTGTGGGTGTTGGATGAGCCGCTAACGGCATTAGATGCTCATGGCCGAGCGCTGGTTGCAAAGTTGATCGAAGAGCAGGTCAGTACTGGCGGCAGTGTGGTTTACACCACTCACCATCCGTTAGAAGTTATCGATCATCCTGTCCAAGTTCTAGCGCTGACTGACTAATGGGACACGCCTTTCTCACTTTGCTAAAAAGGGATTTGACCCTTGCGATGCGCCGCCGTAGTGATTGGCTGAACCCCTTGGTGTTCTTTGTCATAGTGGTGTCGTTGTTTCCGCTTGGCATTGGGCCGGATGGCGGCTTGCTCAGTGAGATCGCGCCGGGTGTGATTTGGGTGGCGGCCCTGCTTGCAACACTATTGGCGCTCGACGGACTTTTCCGTGATGACTTTGATGACGGCTCAATTGAGCAGCTGTTGCTCAGTCCACAGCCTTTGCCCGTGCTGGTATTGGCAAAAATCCTTACTCATTGGCTGGTTGCAGGATTACCCTTGGTATTGCTATCACCGCTGCTGGCGATGTTGTTACAGCTTAAACCGCAAGCGATCCCAGCGTTGCTTGCCTCTCTGGTGCTGGGTACACTCTCGCTCAGCCTTATTGGTGCGATCGGTGCGGCTCTGACCGTGGGACTGCGACGGGGTGGAGTTTTGCTGCCTTTGCTGGTGTTGCCACTTTTCATCCCTGTGCTTATTTTTGGTAGTAGTTCTGTAGCAGCGGCGGCCAGTGGGTTCCCTATTAGTGCCCAATTGTCTCTGCTGGGTGGGTTGTTTTTTTTGGCGCTAGCGCTAGCGCCGTGGGCGGTAGCAGCATCTCTTAGAATTAGTGCCGAAAACTAGCCTAAACTACTAGCTTGGGCTTTAGATGCTCTGGATTGCCGCCCGATCAAACTAATTCGATTTGGCGCTGTCTCATTCGAGTAGCCTGCGACTAATTTGTGACATTGCCATAGTGCCTGCAATGGCGTGACGGACACTGGGGTAACATACGCTGTTGCCATTTTTAGCATTTACTTTAGGTTTTATTAGGACCCGTATGTTTCGTTGGTTTCACAAGCTCGCATCAAGTAAGAACTTCTATCGATTGGCAGAAATCCTGACGCCGTTTTTAGCGATCGTTTGTGCGTTGCTATTGGCTGTGGGTCTTTATCGTGGATTGTTCGTGGCACCAACTGACTACGAGCAAGGTGAGAGCTATCGGATTATTTATGTACATGTGCCGTCCGCATGGATGAGCATGTTTATCTATATGGTGATGGCATTTTGCAGTTTGCTGTTTCTAGTTTGGAAAATGAAGCTAGCAGACATAGTTGCCGAAGTATCGGCACCGTTGGGTGCCTCTTTTACACTTCTGGCTTTGGTCACGGGGTCCTTGTGGGGTAAGCCTATGTGGGGCACTTGGTGGGAGTGGGATGCTCGCCTAACCTCTGAGCTGATTCTTCTTTTTATATATATTGGTTATATGGCGTTGCGATCATCCATTGAAAACAAGTCAAGTGCGGCGCGTGCGGCGGCTATTCTCGCATTGGTTGGGGTGGTGAATATTCCGATAATTCACTATTCAGTAGAGTGGTGGAATACATTGCATCAGCCAGCTTCAATTACCAAAATTGGCAAGCCCTCTATACATATTAGTATGTTGATTCCACTGTTGCTAATGGCGTTAGGTTTCACCTTGTTCTATGTCGTCACTATGCTGATCAAAACCCGCAATGTGATTCTTGAGCGAGAAGCGAATTCCGCCTGGGTGCGTGAGCGTATTAAGGAGAATCGGCTATGATGGAATTTTTGCATATGGGCGGCTACGCACTTTATGTTTGGCCTTCGTTTGCATTGACCGCTATTGTTATGATTGCAAACTTAGCTGCAGCCTTGGCGCGACGAAAAAAAGTGATCGCCAAGCTAAAAAGTCAGCCGCTAGATGTAAAAACGTAGCGCTTACGCCTTTAATATTAAACAGCTCGATTGACTTCGAATACTGATATCGCAAATTATGAACCCAAAAAGAAAACAAAAACTAATTCTTGTCTCCCTAATGGTGTTGGCCGTGGGTGCTGCATCTGCGCTTATTTTGAATGCATTTAGTCAAAACATTCAGCTGTTTTTTTCACCCACTGAGGTAGTGGCTGGAAAAGTACCAGAAGGCGCTGAGTTTAAAGTAGGCGGCTTGGTAGCAGCTAACAGCGTGAAGCGTGTTGGTGATGGCCTGACTGTAGCTTTTGATCTGACTGATAACGGTGAGACCATACCCGTGCGCTATACCGGCATATTGCCAGATTTATTTAAGGAAGGTCAGGGCACGGTCAGTGTGGGTAAGCTGGATGAGAACGGGGTATTTATTGCCAGTAAGGTGCTCGCTAAGCACGATGAAAATTACATGCCTCCCGAAGTTGCGGATGCTTTGCAAAAACAGAAAGACAGCGAAGCAAAACCCTTTGGATCTGACACGGTGCAAATGCAATGATTCCAGAGATTGGCCAATTCGCACTCATACTGGCGCTATGTACAGCGGTCTTGCTTTCCATTGTGCCAATGATTGGCAGCTTTACCGGTCATCATAATTGGATGGCGCTATCCAAGCCCGCGGCCCAAGTGCAGTTGCTGTTAGTCGCTGTGTCATATGTCGCATTAACTTACTCATTTTTAGTTAACGATTTCTCTGTGGCTTATGTGGTCAGTACATCTAATTTAGCTCAACCACTTATTTATAGAATTACCGGCGTCTGGGGAGGGCACGAAGGCTCATTGCTGTTGTGGCTGCTTATTTTGTGCGTATGGACTGCAGCTGTTAGTGTTTATAGCCAAGGAATCCCTTTGCAATTAGTCGCGCGGGTGTTGTCTGTTTTAGGCATGATCAGCGTCGGATTCACCTTGTTTGTTTTGTATACTTCTAACCCGTTTGACCGAATATTGCCAGCGCCTGCTGATGGCCAAGCGCTTAATCCGTTACTGCAAGACTTCGGTCTTGTTGTTCACCCGCCTATGTTGTACATGGGCTATGTCGGGTTTTCGGTGGCTTTTGCTTTTGCTGTTGCAGCGCTTATTGGTGGGCGGCTTGATATGGCGTGGGCCAAGTGGATGCGTCCTTGGACCAATATCGCGTGGGTGTTTTTAACTGTTGGGATAGCGCTTGGCAGTTGGTGGGCTTACTACGAACTTGGTTGGGGCGGCTGGTGGTTTTGGGATCCAGTAGAAAACGCTTCTTTCATGCCTTGGTTAGTTGGCACCGCATTAATTCATTCATTGGCAGCGACTGAAAAACGTGGTGCATTTAAAGCGTGGACTGTGCTACTGGCAGTGAGTGCGTTTTCTCTCAGCTTATTAGGTACCTTTTTAGTGCGCTCTGGTGTACTAACTTCGGTCCATGCGTTCGCTAATGATCCGGAACGAGGAAAATTTATTTTGGGTTTTCTCGGTATTGTAGTTGGTGCTTCGTTGGTGTTGTATGCTTGGAGAGCGCCGCGCTTAGTGAGTGAAGCTCAGTTCGAAGTCGAGTCACGTGAGTCTGCTTTGCTATTTAACAATGTCGCCATGGTGGTTATTTGTGCAAGTGTTTTATTAGGCACGTTGTATCCATTGTTTATTGATGCGATGGGCCTGGCTAAGTTGTCAGTTGGTGCGCCTTACTTTAACTTGGTGTTTATACCGTTAGGTGTGGCGGTGGCATTGGTTGTAGGTGTGGCGGCACTCTCGCGTTGGAAGAAAGACAGCGTACTTGAGATCTTGAAGCGTTTGCGTTGGGCCATAGTGGTGAGTGTGGTGGGTGGATTAGCCCTTCCTTTTTTGATGGGTACATTCAAGTTGGGGGCAGCACTGGGTATTGGGTTGGCTCTTTGGGTCACCACAACCGCCTTGCAAGGAGTTTTTGAGCGTGTAAAGAACCGCCAAAACAAATTGTTTGCGCTTACCAAGATTCCTGCGGGGTTCTGGGGTATGACCTTAGGCCACATTGGTATTGCAGTATTTTGTGTGGGCGTTAGTCTAACTTCGCTCTACAGCATTGAAAAAGATCTGCGCCTAGATAAAGGCGAAACGATCAGTCTTGCCGGTTACGACTTCACGTTTAACGGTGTGGCTCTGGTTCAAGGTCCAAACTATACAGCTGAAGAAGGTACGCTAATCGTTATGCGAGATGGCATAGAGATAACTACCTTGGCCGCACAGAAGCGTGACTATCAAAGCCAAATGGGCATCATGACTGAAGCTGCAATTGATGCGGGCTTTACGCGTGATATATATTTTGCATTGGGTGAGTCACTAAGTGCTGATGCATGGAGTGTGCGCATCTATCACAAACCGTTTATTCGTTGGATTTGGCTTGGGGCAATCTTTATGGCATTAGGTGGTTTTATTGCTGTGATGGATAAACGCTACCGTCGGGTGCGTCGTCGAACCACTGAAAATCAATCTGCCGCAGCAGCGGCATCAATGGGCGGTATATAGCGGTCATGAAGTATGCTCTTCCATTAATAGTCTGCTTAGTCATTGGTGCTTATTTGTATAAGGGGCTTAGTAACGACCCTCGTTATATTCCCTCGCCATTAGTCGGGCAGACTGCACCGGCATTTACACTTCCTGTGTTGGGTGAAGGGGGGGCTGAATTTTCGCCTGAGCAAATGATTGGCCGCGTGTGGTTGTTTAATATTTGGGGGACTTGGTGTGCCTCATGTCGGGTTGAGCATCCAGTATTGGTAGATTTAGCCAGACAAGGCATTGTTGATATTGTGGGTTTAAATTATAAAGATCAAAATGATCTGGCCATGCAATGGTTAGTACAACTGGGTGATCCCTATGTATTGACCGCGGTTGATCAGTCAGGCCGAATAGGAATTGACTGGGGTTTCTATGGTGCGCCAGAAACTTTTGTGGTTGATAAAGCTGGTATTGTTAGATACAAGCATGTTGGCCCCATATCTCCTGCTGACTTACAAAATACCTTGCTGCCATTGGTAGCAAAGTTAAAGGCTTCAAGTTGATGCGTAAATATTTGCTGTCGCTTAGTTTTGTACTGACTACAATGCTAGTTACTTTTTCAGTTCAGGCGTATGAACAGCGTGAATTTAAAAATGCACAAGACGAAGCGCTGTTTGATAATTTAGTTGCAGAGCTACGTTGCTTGGTTTGCCAAAACCAGAACATTGCAGATTCCAATGCTGAACTCGCAGTAGACCTCAGACGTGAAATATTCATCATGATCGAGGATGGCAAAAATAAAGCTGACATATCCGAATTTATGGTGCAGCGCTATGGTGAGTTTATACTTTATAAGCCTCGCTTAACGGCTCGCACAGTAGTGTTGTGGGTGGGACCCGCTGCGTTGTTTTTGTTAGGACTATTTATTGTTTGGCGGTCTGCTAAGAAAAAACCAGTTGTCGCTACCAACCTACCAGATAAAGCGGCGCTAGCGCGCGCTCGCGATCTGCTCGATTCGCAAGAATAAACGGAAAATCATTGGCTCTCTTTTTTCTAATCAGTGCGGCGCTTGTTATAGCGGCACTTGCACTATTATTACCCGTTTTTATTCGACGTGATGCACCCACAGTTGTGGCTAGTCGCACAGATACCAATGTGGCTATGGCCAAAGCACAGGCTGTTGATTTTAAAAAACGTCTGGACGCTGGTGAAATCAGTTCTGATGACTACGCTGAGGAAATGTCGCGCATTGAAGTGAGTCTTGCTCGTGACATAGAGCCAGAAATTGGATCATTCACAGACGATCAAGCTAGCAAAAAAGGGCAATGGATGCTTTGGCCAGTGGCTGTGGCTTTTCCTATTGCTGCAGGTTTTTTGTACCTGTCTATTGGTAATCCTGCGGCGATAGATCCGGCTAACAGAGTAGCGCCACCGGTGGCCGAACAAGAAGCTCCCCCAAGCATGCAGGAGGTCGTCTCAAGTATTAAGCAACACCTTGAACAACAGCCGGATGATGCGCGAGGGTGGTATATGTTGGGTCTCTCATACCTGAACTCTGGTGAGTACAAAGAAGCTGAAACGGTATTGCGCAAATCATTAGAAATTGATAGCAGCAATATTGATGTGCAAATTAGGCTTGCTGATGCGGTAGCGCTAACGCAAGACGGTAGTCTAATTGGAGAGCCAGCGTTACTTATAGCCAGTGCGCTTGAATCAGCGCCTAACCATCCCCAAGGGTTGTGGTTACAGGGCATGGCTTTCAATGAGGCGGGTGACCCAAAAGCGGCTATAGATGTATGGAATCGATTATTGGGGGTAGTAAGTGCTGACCCTAAAACTAGTAGGGAAGTCGGCCAACAGATTGCGAATGCGGAAAGACAACTGGGTGTGACCAGTAATAATGCAGTAGACCCTGCCAGCTCGGTGGGTACTTTGGAAGTGGAGGTTAGCCTTAAAGAAGGATTGGCTGAAGGCCTCGCTTCTGATACTGCGGTGTTTGTATACGCGAAAGCGGTCAATGGTCCTCCCATGCCGTTGGCAGTGGTCAAGCACACATTAGGTGAGTTGCCGTTGAAGGTCACGCTGAGCGACGCTCAAGCTATGATCGAAACCATGAAAATCAGTGCATTTACAGAGGTGATAGTGGGTGCAAGAATTTCAAAAACTGGCGACCCAATTGCCCAAGCGGGTGACTACTTTATTGAGGTAGAGGGTGTTGATACTCAGTCTCAACTGAGCCCTTTAAAAATTGTTATTTCCGAGACATTACCCTAGGAGCCTGTTCTCAGGCAGGCTTCTAGCTCTTTATTTGAGAGTATGCCGAACACTAATTACTGACCACATGTAGTTGCTTAGAATGACTAAACGCCTACATGTGGTAGATGAAATCTCATTGTCTGAGTGATCCTCGTGGCACTCCTGTTTCTGAGCGGGCGCGATATGGTTTGGCTGCTATATAGCTTTCTGATGAGTAACAATAGTTATTGGCCTATAGTCTTAACAATAGCGATTGCCTGCTAAAATAGAGCTACGGGCTGGTTCGGTCCACATTCGTCACCAAAAAGTGATTTAAATACTATGTCTGCTGCAGCCCTAAATACCCCCACCGATAACTTACTTCCTGCTCTTAAGCACTGGAAGCTATCTGTTGATAGCGAAGGCATTGCGTGGTTATTGATGGATCGTGCGGATGAAAGAGTCAATACGCTAGGCGAGGAGCCGCTGGCAGAACTCGATCAGGTGCTTGACCACTTGGTGAATAATCAGCCGCTAGGGCTAATTATTCGCTCAGCTAAAGAGGCGGGGTTTATAGCAGGTGCTGATATTCGTGAGTTTGAAAAATTTACGGATGCCAAATCAGTGACTGAAAAAGTAAAGCAAGGGCAAGCGGTGTTTCACAAGCTAGAGGCACTGCCGTTTAATACGGTTGCGGCGGTTGATGGACATTGCCTTGGTGGCGGTTATGAATTGGCACTTGCGTGCAACTATATTATTGCCACTGATGCTGACGATACACGGATTGGTTTGCCCGAAGTTCAGCTGGGCATACTGCCAGGTTTAGGCGGTACTGTTCGGTTAACGGAGCGTGTCGGCGGAATGAAGGGTATGACGGCAATACTGACTGGCAAAATGTACCGAGCGCGTCAGGCGCGTGGTTTAGGAATGATAGATGAAGTTGTCGGTCCGCACGCAAATCTAAAATGGGCCGCTCGCCGTGCGGTAGCGCAAAAGAGAAAATTTAAAGGTGCTTCCTTCAGCGCAAGAATGACTAACTCGGGGCCTGCTCGTGGCGTGTTGGCGGGCCAGATGATTAGCAAAACCAAAAAGAAAGCGAACCCTGATCATTACCCAGGGCCGTACAAAATAATTGATCTATGGAAAGAGCACCGTGATAATCGTGACGCTATGTTTAATGCTGAAGCGGAACAGATTGGTGAGTTAATGGTCAGTGATGAGGCTCGTGGTTTACAGCGCGTGTTTCATCTAATGGAAAGGCTCAAAGGGCTTGGCAAAGGCGATGACTTTAAATGCCGCCGAGTGCACGTTATAGGTGCTGGAGTGATGGGTGGCGATATCGCCGCGTGGTGTGCACTGCGAGGTATGGAAGTAACACTGCAAGATCGTGAGATGAAATACATTGAACCTGCAATGCAAAGAGCCAAGACACTATTTAAGAAAAAAGCACGTAGTAAGCATGAATCTAAAGCAACACTAGCGCGCCTGATACCTGATGTTGATGGTTCAGGAGTTGCGCGTGCTGATGTCATCATAGAGGCGATCTTTGAAAACAAAGAGGCTAAGCAAGAGTTGTATCGCAGTATTGAGCCAAGAATGCGTAATGATGCAGTGCTTGCAACCAATACGTCTGCGATTCCGTTGGAAGAACTCTCTTCAGTGCTAAGCAATCCATCGCGATTAATCGGCTTGCACTTCTTTAACCCCGTTGCAAAAATGCCATTGGTTGAAGTGGTCTATGCGGAAAATAGTTCTAAAGAAGTGATTGAGCGCGGCAGTGCATTTTGCGGTCAGATAAGTCGCTTTCCATTACCGGTGAAAAGTAGTCCAGGGTTTCTGGTTAATCGCGTGCTAGCGTCATACATGCTTGAAGCGATGAACATTTTTGATGAAGGTGTTTCAAAAGAAGATATCGACGCTGCAGCCACGCAATTTGGAATGCCAGTGGGGCCAATCGAACTTGCTGATACCGTGGGTTTAGATATTTGCAAGAGCGTAGTCACAACCGTTGGGGGCAAAGATGTCAGTAAAGCGGTTGATCGGCTCACTAATATGGTGGAGGCTGGTACGCTAGGCAAAAAGTCAGGTGAGGGTTTTTATAAGTGGTCAAATGGCAAGGCGGTAAGGGCAGAACCTACAACTGATGAGCCGGTAGATACCGGCAAACTAGATAAGCTTGCTGAGCGATTAATGAAACCGTTCTTAGACGAATGCAAGGCTTGTAGTGCTGACGGCATTGTTGAAGACGATGACCTATTAGATGCAGGAATAATTTTTGGTACTGGTTTTGCGCCGTTCAGAGGCGGTCCAATGAACTATCTAAAATCTCTACAAGCGTAGATAACTACCCAACTATTACTGTTGATTCTCGGTTGGTAAGTGAGTCGGTACGGATAAAAATATGAACAATACTCTTAGACCTGTTGCTGTAATTGGTGGTATGCGAATACCGTTTTGTCGATCAAATTCGGCTTACTCGGATTTATCCAATAAGGATATGTTTGTCACGGCGCTAAACGGATTAGTAGACAAATATAATCTAAAAGGTGAGCTGATTGACGAAGTGTTGTCTGGTGCTGTTATCAATCATTCAGGCGATTGGAATTTTGCTAGAGAGTCGGTGCTAAGTACTGAGCTTTCGCCCTTGTCGCCTGGAGCGACAATTCAACAGGCTTGCGGCACTAGTTTGCAAGCAGCGCTAATGTCGTATGGGAAAATTGCAACAGGTCAAATCGAATGTGCCATTGCCGGTGGTGCTGATACTGTCAGTGACGTGCCAATAGTTTTTGGAAAGAAATTTTCTAAGCGGCTTGTGGGGTTAGGGCGGGCTAGATCTGCAATGGATAAGCTTAAAATGTTAAAGGGTTTTGGACCTGGTGAGCTTAAGCCGGTTCCACCTTCAGTGAATGAGCCCCGTACGTTGTTATCGATGGGGCAACACTGTGAGTTAATGGCCAAAACATGGGGCATTAGCCGTGAGGCGCAAGATCAGTTGGCTTATGAAAGCCATATTAAAGCGGCTGCAGCCTATAACGAAGGTTTCTTTGATGATCTGATTACCCCGTGCAATAAAGTTCTGCGTGATAACAATATGCGCCCTGAAACTTCAACGGAGAAACTCGCTACTTTAAGACGTGCCTATGATAAATCAGATGCAGGTACGCTGACAGCGGGCAATAGTACGCCGTTAACTGACGGTGCATCGACAGTGTTACTAGCCAGTGAGGAGTGGGCAAGAGCTCGCGGCTTACCCATTCTTGCCTATCTTACCCACGGTCAAACTTCTGCGGTGGATTTTGAAGAAGGTGAAGGATTGTTGATGGCGCCGGCTGTGGCCGTCAGTAACATGATTGATCGGGCTGGAATGGCATTGCAAGATTTTGATTTCTACGAGATCCACGAAGCGTTTGCAGCACAAGTATTGTGCACCTTAGCAGCGTGGGAATCTGAAGAGTATTGTGTGAACCGGCTTGGACGCAGTGCGGCGATGGGTAGTATTGATCGTGCAAAGATGAATGTAAAAGGCAGTAGCCTTGCGGTAGGTCATCCGTTTGCGGCAACCGGTGCAAGAATTATGGCGACGCTGGCAAAAATTATTGATGAAAATAATGGCGGCAAAGGTTTGATTTCAGTCTGTACGGCGGGTGGTATGGGTGTTACCGCCATTTTAGAACGATAGCCCAATCCTCTATTAAGAATTAACTAAGGACGAATAGCGCAATGCATCGACTTATTAGATCAATATGCAATATTGGATGTTTGGTGTTTTTGTTATTTTCGTTCATGGGAAGCGCTGCAATGAGTGATGAGGGAAGTGACCCTGTTTATGATCAGTACACTTTACAGGCTAGTGCTGAAGGTGATGTGGTCAATGATCTTATGGTTGTGCATTTACGTGTCGAGCACGAAGACCGAGATGCTAAGGCATTGGCCGAGAGGGTTAATCAAGATATGACATGGGCGCTGGAGCTGGTAAAGAGCTTCGACCAAATAGATACCAAAACACAGAATTACAGCACTCGCCCTAAATACGAACAAAATCGGGTTGTGGGCTGGCGCTCTTCGCAAACGATAGAAATGCGCAGCGCAGACTTTGAGCAAATGAAGGAAGCGCTGCAGAAATTGCAAAGTAAGCTTCAAATACAAAATATGCAGTTTCAGCCTCGGGATGCAACTCGCAAGCAAGTGGAAGATAATCTGATGCGTGAGGCGCTGGATAATTTTAAGCATCGCGCGCTTATTGTTCAGGAAAATATGGGGGCCCAGTCGTACCGTGTGGTGCAAATCAATATCAATACTGGCGGTCGTACGCCGAGCAGAATGCGAATGCAATCTCAGGGTATGGAAATGACCAGATCCGTGGAAAGTGCGCCAGCAGTTGCGGGTGGCGAGTCGCAAATCAGTGTCAGCATCAGTGGTCAAATACAGCTGCAGTAGAATCCCCCTTTTTTGTGCTAAAAGCTTATTGGTTTGGGGCAAATGGTGTTTAATTGTGGGATTTGGTAAACTTAGCGGCTTTGAGTCGTGGTATATGCAACCGGTGTCGTTAAGAACAGGCACGCAAGCGAATGGCTGCGATACATTAAGCAAGTTTTGTTGTAACTAATTCATTATCAGGATAATTGTCATATGAAGATACTGGTCGCCGTGAAGCGAGTTCTCGATTACAACGTGAAAGCAAGAGTCAATGCTGAAGGTACTGGGATTGATCTAGCAAACGTTAAAATGTCGATGAACCCTTTCGATGAAATCGCCGTGGAAGAAGCGCTGAGAATTAAGGAGGCGGGCAACGCTGATGAAATTATCGCCGTTTCAATGGGGGTAACTCAGTCGCAGGAAACTATTCGTACAGCTCTTGCGATGGGCGCTGATAGAGGCATCTTGGTTGAGACTGAAGAAGATCTCCAGCCGTTGGCGGTTGCGAAGTTATTGGCTGCTATTGCCAAACGGGAAGAGCCAGGCTTAGTGATCGTAGGAAAGCAAGCGATTGACGATGATAGCAATCAGACTGGGCAAATGTTTGCAGCCCTCATGGATTGGCCTCAAGCAACATTTGCATCTGAGGTGGAAATTACTGGTGACAAAATGAAAGTCACTCGTGAAGTTGATGGTGGCCTTGAATCTATTGAAGTTGCAATGCCTGCACTGATCACTACCGATTTACGTTTGAACGAACCGCGCTATGCAAAACTGCCTAATATTATGAAGGCGAAAAAGAAGCAGCTTGACGTTTTCACTCCTGATGAATTGGAAGTAGATATTACGACCAAGCTAAAGGTTATAAAAGTAGAAGAGCCAGAGCAGCGCAAGGCCGGAGTCATAGTGGCGTCGGTAGATGAGTTGGTTGATAAATTAAAGAACGAAGCGAAGGTAATTTGATAATGACTACTTTAATAATTGCAGATCACGACAACAGTGAACTTAAGCCTTCGACTCTAAGTGTCGTAGCAGCCGCGCAGAAGATCGGTGGTGATGTAGTCATACTCGTTGCAGGGCAAGGTTGTAGTGGTGTAGCTGAAGCTGCGGCAAAAGTCGCAGGTGTAAGCAAAGTATTAAGCTGTGATGATGCCGCTTATGCGAATCATTTGGCTGAAAACCTAACACCGCTTGTGGTTAGCTTGGCAGGTGATTATTCACACATTTTGTTTTCCAATACTGCCAGTGGTAAAAATGTTATGCCACGCGTAGCAGCTAAGCTTGATGTTGCCGGTATATCAGACATTACTGATGTCGTCTCAGAAGATACATTTATACGGCCAATCTACGCAGGTAATGCAATGATGACTGTGCAAAGTGGTGATTCTTCAAAACTAATTACAGTCAGAGCTACTGCATTTGATCCAGTTGATGGAGAAGGTGGTTCTGCTGCTGTTGAGTCTTTAGCTGGTATTGGTGCGAATGATAAGGTGAGCTGGGTAGGTCAAGAGCTGACGAAGTCTGATCGCCCTGAGCTGACCAGTGCTTCTATTGTTGTATCGGGTGGTCGTGGCATGCAGAACGGTGAAAACTTTAGCATGTTGGAATCAATAGCCGAGAAGCTCAATGCAGCAGTTGGTGCATCACGTGCGGCAGTCGATGCGGGCTTTGTACCGAATGACTACCAAGTAGGGCAAACCGGTAAGGTGGTAGCCCCCGATCTCTATATTGCTGTTGGTATCTCTGGTGCGATTCAGCATTTGGCCGGTATGAAAGACAGTAAAGTGATTGTTGCGATCAATAAGGACGAGGAAGCGCCTATTTTTCAGGTGGCTGACTACGGCCTAGTAGCAGATTTGTTTGATGCAATACCTGAGCTCGATGCAGCACTTGCTGCGGGCTAAACGCCTGTAAATCGTCAAAGTTCAGGCTTATGCAATGCGGTGGAATAGCCCCGCATTGCAAATTATTATTCAAAATACCGTATTAGCCGACACTACTTAAACTTCACACTGGGCTGCAAGCACAGCTGGTCGATATTATCAGTACTTCGTGGGTAAGTAGCCGCCTCGTCAACTAATCATCAGGGAGACAACCATGTCTTATTCTGCACCTACCAAACAAATGCAATTCTTGCTCGACCACGTTGTTGGAATGGCAGATGTAGCTGCTTTGCCGGGCTATGAAGATGCTACTCCTGATATTGTCTCTGCAGTTCTTGAGGAGGCTGGTAAGTTCGCAAGCGAAGTGCTCGAGCCATTGAACTGGCCTGGTGATCAACAAGGTGCTAAGTGGTCAGAAGAGGGTGTCACCACGCCTGATGGCTGGAAGGAAGCTTACCAGCAATTTGCTGAAGGTGGCTGGAACGGACTTGCGTTTTCACCAGAACATGGTGGGCAGGGCATGCCTGGGTTGCTGTCTGCTGCAGTGCAGGAAATGTGGCACAGCTCAAACATGGCTTTTGGATTGTGCCCGTTGCTTACACAAGGTGCTATTCACGCTATCGCGTCACACGCCAGCGATGAGTTAAAGAAAAATTATTTGGAAAAAATGGTGTCCGGTGAATGGACCGGCACAATGAATCTGACTGAGCCACAGGCGGGTTCTGATCTCGCAGCAGTTCGCTCCACCGCTGAACCCAAAGGTGATCACTACCTGGTAAAGGGTCAAAAAATATTTATCACCTACGGTGATCACAGCATGACCGATAACATCATTCATTTAGTGTTGGCGAGAACGCCAGATGCACCAGCTGGTGTAAAGGGTATCTCGCTATTTGTTGTGCCAAAATTTTTACTGAATGATGACGGTACTCCTGGTGCGCGTAATGATGCGCGTTGCGTATCGATTGAACACAAATTAGGGATTCATGCGAGTCCAACCTGCGTTATGTCCTTCGGTGACAATGATGGCGCTATAGGTTATCTAGTGGGTGAGGAGAATCGTGGCCTTGTGTACATGTTCACAATGATGAATGAAGCGCGTCTTGCGGTTGGAATTGAAGGCTATGCAGTTGCAGAGATGGCCTACCAGCGTGCAGTTGCATTCTCTAGAGACCGAAAGCAAGGGCCAGTGCTACTTGGAAAAGACTCTGATGTGACGGGTATCGTTAATCATCCTGATGTACGCAGAATGCTTATGACGATGCGCAGCCAGATAGAGGTTGCTCGTGTTATGGCTTACGATTGCGCCGCCGCATTTGATTTTGCGGGACGTTACCCTGATGATGACACCCGAGCGCGATCCAAACGCCGTGGTGAGCTGTTAACACCAATAGTAAAAGGCTGGTCAACAGAGGTGGGTGTCAATCTATGCTCGCTTGGTGTTCAAATTCATGGCGGTATGGGTTTTATTGAAGAGACGGGTGCAGCGCAACATTTACGTGATGTTCGCATTACACCTATCTACGAAGGAACTACCGGTATTCAGGCCAATGATCTGTTGGGGCGTAAAACCCAATACGATGGCGGAAAAGGTGTTGAAGAGCTACTAGCCGATATGCGCACAACACAAGAGGCTTTGGCAGCATCAAGCAAGCCTGAGGCTGCAAATGCTCATGCGGCACTAGCGATCAGTGTTGATCTGATATCTAGCGTTAGTCAATTGCTGCTAAAGCAACAGAATCCTGCGGTTGCGGCGGCTGCCGCCAATGATTATTTGATGCTAATGGGCTATGCGACAGGTAGTTGGGCTATGGCCAGAATAGTATTGGCAACTGAGGACCTTGAAGACAAGGACTTTGCCGGTTTGCAGTTAGCACTAGCTAAGTTTTACTTCGATAAGATTGCCCCTCACGCTAGGGCGCATTTTCAAGCGATTGAAAATGATAATGACGACTACTATCAGATTGATCAGATAGTTCTTTAATTAGACCCATGCGCGACGTGTAGCGAGGTTGTCACCAGGGTCGGGGGACGACTGCATGTTAGGCGCAACCCCATGCCTGCATTTTCGCTACGTTTCAGTTTCTGGGCGGCTCTATCTGGACTCTTAGATAGTAGTGGTTTGTGAGTGGGTAGAATGGCACAAGCAGTCAAATCAGTGACTGTTAAAAGTTCTGGTTAACTAATCATCCAGTAGCGTCGTAATGTGATGCTATCTTAGATGCTTGGAATATTCTTTGCAGCGTACAGTGAGATCTCCTATTTCGCCGAATGGAAAAACGCTATGAAGGGTATTATTCTCGCTGGTGGTTCAGGCACTCGTTTGTATCCCATTACTCAAGTGGTGTCCAAACAGTTGCTACCTGTATACGACAAGCCAATGATCTTTTACCCGCTATCAACACTGATGCTGATGGGTATTAGGCAAATAGCGATCATTTCCACCCCTCAAGATATTGGCCGCTTTGAAGAATTGCTTGGCGATGGCAGCCAGTTTGGAATTGAGCTTGAGTATATTGTTCAGCCTAGTCCAGATGGCTTGGCTCAAGCTTTCACATTGGGTGAGACTTTTATTGGCGACGATAACTGCTGCCTGATTCTAGGCGACAACATTTTTTACGGCGCTGGTCTTGAAGGCATTCTGGAAAATGCTGCATTGTCTTTAGAGGGTTCTACTGTATTTGCCTATCGTGTTGCTGACCCACATCGTTACGGTGTTGCGGAATTTGATGCGAACCAAAGAGTATTGTCTTTGGAGGAGAAACCAGAGCACCCTAAATCTCACTATGCTGTGACGGGTCTGTATATTTACGACAACACAGTGATTGAAAAAGCTAAATCATTAGAGCCGTCAATTCGTGGTGAATACGAAATCACTGATCTCAACAACCTGTATTTGAAAGAGGGATTGTTGAATGTTGAGTTACTCGGTCGTGGCCATGCTTGGCTTGATACAGGCACACATTCATCGCTTCATGAGGCTTCCGCTTATGTAGAAACGATTGAAGCAAGACAAGGTTTGAAGGTATGCGTTCCAGAGGAAATTTCCTGGAACAAAGGCTGGATAGACACAGCGAACCTTGCTGCTAGTGCAAAACTCTATGGAAAAAGTACCTATGGTAGCTATCTACAAGCTTTGATTGATGAGCGAGAAGAGCACTATAAAAAGCCAGTTGCACTTCCACGTGCCGCTTGAATCTAATTCACAACAATATAACCGACGTAAAGCTAGCTAGTGAAAGATAAAAATAAAAACAAACAAGAAAGTGGGTCAGAGGCTCGTGCGATGTTTGATGCGATTTTTAATGATAAGTCGCTTGTCAAACCCCTCACGCATTACTTTTTAGGTAATGTTGATACGTTGGTTAACCGACGACTATCAGGCTGGGTAATAGACAGTAATAACACCGATTCAATTGTCGATTTCGAGGTTTTCACAGGTAGCGAAAAAGTCGGTGAAGGCACTGCGGATATTTATCGCCAAGATCTAGAGTCGATTGGCTATGGCGACGGACGACATGGGTTCAGCATAGATTTAAGTAGTAAAATATTCTCACAGTCTGTGGTCAGTATTTTCTTGCGAGAGAAAAATACCGGTGTGTTGATTTCTAGTAACCCTTTTGAAGTGGAAGTAGAAAGTGATTGCGTTGCTGAAATACTTGCTATTCACGGGCGTGTATTGAGTGCCGAAATAGTCAGTTTGGAAAAGCTGAACTCGGTGTCAAAGACAATTGAAGTGCTGGTTGATGGTGAAAAGCGTCTGCCTTGTTCAGTTCGAAACTTGGCTGGTGGTAAGGTTGTCTGTGAGTGCAGTTTGCCGCCAGAGTTGTTTGACGGTATGCCCCATACCTATGAAATTACTTCCTACGATCGTAACCTTTCAAGTACTGCGTATGTGCAAATATTGCAGCCGATACTTACCCCTGAAGAGCACCTAATTGATAGCTTGCACAGCAATGAATATGCAGGCTTGTCTATGAATGCGGCATTTCGATATGAATCCCTACATGGTCATCTGTCCCAATTTATGGCTGATGGAATGGTCAGTGGGATCGAACTCGCCACTTTGTGCCAAGCGCATTCAGAAGTGCTACGCGGTTTTAGCCATCGTAAGACTTATTCGCAATTGAAACTACCTGAAGTATCTTACCCGGATGTGTCAATTATAATACCGGCGAGGGATAAGTTTCCTATCACTTACCATTGCTTGGCATCTATAATTCTTGCGCATAATAAAGCAACATTTGAAGTGATCTTAGCTGATGATGAGTCCTCAGATGAAACTACAGCTGCTGAAGAAATTGTTGAAAACCTGCGGGTGGTTCGCAACGAGCAAAACCTTGGGTTTGTAAAAACGAATAACAAAGCGGTAAAGCAGGCTACTGGAAAATACATCTGTTTACTTAACAATGACACAGAAGTCACTTCTGGCTGGATTGACGAAGCACTCAGTATGTTTGAGGTCATGAACGATGTTGGTGCTGTTGGTTGCAAATTAATTTACCCCGATGGAAGCTTGCAGGAAGCAGGGGGAATTGTTTGGCGGTCTGGCTCGCCTTGGAATTACGGTAAAAATAAAAATGCGTCACACCCAAGCTTTAACTACGCGCGCGAAGCTGATTATCTATCTGCGGCTGCGTTATTTGTAAAGCGGTCTGTATGGGAAGAGGTAGGTGGGTTTAGCGAAGAGTTTGCACCTGCATACTATGAAGATACTGATTTGGCTTTTAAGATCCGAGATGCTGGTTACAAGACCTATTATTGCCCTACCGCTGAGGTGGTTCACTTTGAAGGTAAAAGCAATGGCACAAGCACCAGTTCAGGGATTAAGAAATATCAGGAAATAAACAGTTCTAAGTTTAGAGAGAAATGGTTCTCTGCCTATAAATCAAATGGTGTAGACGGTGTTGACCCGCATCTTGAAGTAGATCGAGTGAATAATTTCAGAGTTTTGGTTCTTGATGCAGATACACCACGGCGTGATAGCGATGCAGGTAGCTATGCAGCGTTTCAAGAAATGAAACTGATGATGGAGCTAGGCTGTAAATTAAGTTTTATTCCGGCTAACTTTGCTCATATGGGAGTGCATACAGATCATCTGCAAAAGATGGGTGTTGAGTGCATATACTATCCTTTCTATCAGACGATGGAGCAATTCCTTAAAACTCGGGGAAAAGAATTCGATGCTGTTTATATCACTCGTTACAAGATTGCAGAAGATAACATTGGCCTAATACGTCAGCATACATCTGCAAAAGTGATATTCAATAACGCTGATCTACATTTTTTACGAGAGATGCGCGAAAAGTTGCAAACCCCTGAAAGTGATTTCTCGGGTCCGCTTGCGACGCGAGCGAAGGAGCTGTCTGTCATTGATCAGGCCGATGTGGCGATCTGCTATACCGATGCAGAAAGAGCGGTGATAACCTCTCATGTGATGAAAGAGAGCAATATTCTCAAGTGTCCATGGGTCGTGCAATCAACGGCTGAGGTAAAGCCATTCTCTGAGCGTAACGGAATAGCCTTTCTTGGTGGCTATGGTCATAGACCTAATGTTGAAGCGGTGCAATTCTTCTGCACACAAGTAATGCCTGTTTTAACCGAAAGAATGCCAGATTTAGTGTTTAGAATTTATGGTAGTAAAGTACCAGATGAATTCAAAAGCCTTGAGTCAAAGAATATTGAAATTATAGGTTTTGTAGAGGATGTTGCTGATGTCTATCAAAATGCCAAGGTATTTGTCTCACCGTTGTTGTCAGGTGCAGGTTTAAAAGGAAAGGTAATAGACTGTATGGCATCTGGTGTACCGTCGGTTATGAGTTCAGTCTCTGCCGAAGGCACTGGTTTAGTACATTCTCAAAGTACATTCATTGCAGAATCTGCTACTGAGTGGTGCGACTACATTCAACTGTTACATGAAGATGAGGTTACTTGGAAAAAGTTGTCAGATAACTCACGTCAGGTAGCTGATTCATTGTTTTCACCCTCAGAAGGGCTGAGAGCGATGCGCAAAATTCTAGCGAAAGTAGGGGTGTATTCAGACGAAAAAGGAACGGAGCGGTTTAAGGAGTATTTGAAATGAGCACCACCAGAAATATTATAGTTCACTACCATTTATTTAAAAACGCAGGTAGCTCTGTTGATCAGCTACTGAAAATAAATTTTGGTGACAAATGGATGTCATATGATGGCAGTACTTCTAATTCGATAATTCCATGTGAGGAACTCGAAAAACTCGTTATAGACAACCCGCAAATAGAAGCATTTTCGTCTCATCAAATTGTACCTCCCGTGCCGGATTTTCAGGCTAATGTTTATCCTATTGTGTTTCTGCGTGATCCGATTGACCGCATTAAGTCGGCTTATCTTTTTGAGTGGAAAAAGCAGTTAGGACTCGATGAGCCAAAAGGAACGCTTGAAGAATATATACAAGAAAAGTTCAGTAACAAGCGACAAAATTCGGTTGAAGAGTTTCAAACTATTCGGTTGTCTAATCAGGGGCATGATAATTTTCATAATCCGTCAGCAATTGATGATGCTGAATTGCTAGAGAATGCGAAAAAATTTATTCAATCACTTCCTTTTGTTGGAATTGTAGATGAGTTCGATCGTTCGACGGCACTGTTACTGGAATTTTTGAAGCCTGCTTTTCCTGATTTTAAAGGTCGCGATGTGCAGGCGAACGTATTGCAAGATCTTTCTTTAAGTCAAGCTCAAAAGCGAGATAAAATTCAACAAGAGCTCAGCACAGAGCTCTATGAAGAAGTTTTAGATCGTAATCAGTTAGATGAATCTCTTTATCAATTTGGTCAGAAGCATTTTGCAAGTCTGTGTGAAGCGGCGAACCTAACTCTGGCAAAGAAAGCGCCAGTAAATAAAGCTGCGTGATTAGCTAAGAAAATTGAATAACGTGACGGTAGACTTCCAAAAAAATGATGGTGTGCAAGTTATCACACCCTTTGACCACGTCAAAGAAAATAGAAAAAAGTGTCTGTCGCTTCTTAAGGAAGCCGATGCTCTGTTGGGTGCTAACTCTACTGACGCAGCACTATCAGTACTATGTAACGCCTTGAGGCTTGACCCAGGCCAAGTGATAGTGATTCACAAAATTGGCCAATGTCTTGATAAGATGGGGCAGAGTGATAATGCTGCGTTGTGTTATCGAGGTGTAATTCCCGATAGTGTAAACGTACAGCATTTTGATTCAGATTTTCTTGCCGGTATAGTGAAAATTGCCGAGCGCTGTGATGACGTAAGTTTAAAGCCCGCCTACAGTTACAATAGCGCTGCTATTGCAGCGCCTAACCGTAACCCCTCTGATAAAAAAAGGTACGGGCAGTTTAACAATAGAAAGACCGAAGCACAGGCTAGTTTTTGTACTGATGCAAATAATGGTTCGGTTTGGTTTGATGGCTACAACACAGTGGCACTCGATAAAAGTGGCAATATAATTGAGGAGCACATTAAGGGAAACGAGTTTGTCAGTTTGCAGGCCAGTGTAGAAGCAGTCCCTTATCGTATTGAAGGTGCGGCTTGCTTTCTAGATGCCAGAAGCACAAGTATTTATTATCATTGGATGCTAGATGTGCTGCCTAAGTTTGGTGTTCTAGAGAAATCAGGTATTTCTTTGGATAGCATTGATTACTTCATCATTAAAGCTGCCTCTAAATTCCAGTTGGAAACGCTAAAAGTTTTAGGTGTTTCGTCTGAAAGAATAATTTCTGTAGCTAGCGCACAGCTTTACACTGCTGATCGTATGGTTATTCCATACCTTTGTAATAATTTAGGTGGAAAAGTAGCTACTGGGCTCGGGGTTGGAATGTCACAATGGATTCCACCATATTTACAGCAGCAGTTCCTACCACAAAATATAGAGGCTACAGCCGTTGAGGGTAGGCGAGTTTATATCTCTAGATCGACCAGAGGTACGCGAAATATTGCCAATGAGTCTGAGGTGAAAGAAGCATTGGGGAAGCGTGGTTTTGAGACTATTGAATTTGAAGACTACACTGTAATGGGGCAGGCCGAGCTCATGTCTCAGTGCGATATTGTATTGGGCGTTCACGGGGCCGGGTTTACTAATCTATCATTTTGTAAACCAGGTACCCGAGTGGTTGAGATATTCGGTGACTACATTGTTCCCTGTTATTGGGCGCTATGTGCAGTCGCCGAGCTTGAATATTCGCAATACATGGCGACCAGTGTATCGGATACCGCGCTCGGTACCGATAACCCTGGTGCATTAGTCGAGCAGCAACGTAGTAAGCAAATCTATGTGGAGTTAGAAGAGTTTAATGCGTTCCTTGATTCGATAATCGAGCCCGACGGCGGATAGCTAGAAACGATAGTACAGTTAGCATTATAGTAGGCAGCAGGGGATCGTTGCTGTTGCCTATAGTGCAACCACCGCCACTGCTGGTTGTCATTGCTTTGCTCTCTGTCTCTGTCTCCGTTTCCGTGACGATCTCACCCGTATCGATCTCCATATCAATCGCATCAGGTATGCCGTCACTATCTTCGTCTAATGCAACGCTGCTTATGCCCGTGACTTCATCGTGCAGTCCATCGCCATTTGCATCTGAAAAGTTATCTAGTTTTCCGTCGTTGTCGAGGTCAGACCCGCCGTACGCTATGGCATCAGTTGTACCGTTGTCGTTACTATCAAGATCAATATAATCCGGCGTTGTATCGCCATCAGTATCCATTGGGAGTGCAGCGATTGTGTCATGCCAACCGTTGAGGTCTGCGTCTATGAATTGGTCAACAGGCAATCTGCCATAGTTTTCTGGGTCGGGGTGGCCTGACTCTGCGAGGTCAGATTTTCCATCTTGATCGGAGTCAAGATCAAAAATGTTAGCTATGCCGTCACCGTCTGAATCTAATAGTGCTGTGGCGTCGTTTTGTAGCTGATCAAGCGCTGCTGCGGCTGTATCTTTTTGGCCGTTGTTGTCAGAGTCAACGCCCCCGTTTTCTACTACATCTGGAATGCTGTCATTGTCGCTGTCCAAATCAAGATAGTTTGGCAGAGTGTCACCGTCGGGATCACCAGTACCTTCATCTGCGTTTGAAATTCCATCACCGTCTTGATCAGGGTTAGCTAATAAGTTCGTACCTTGAGCCGCTTCTGTAGCATCTGAGATTCCATCTCCATCGGTGTCCCAGTTGTTTGGGTTGCTATTGTGGGTCAGTATTTCTGCACCGTCTGATAGTCCGTCGTTGTCTGAATCTCCAAGCAATGGGTCAGTGAAATATAGTTGCAATTCATCTTGGTCTTTAAGATTATCGCCATCACTGTCAGAGTTTGTTGGGTTAGTGCTATAGGTTTGTATTTCGTCTATATCAGACAAACCATCGGTATCAGAGTCTTTACTTAGAGGGTTCGTACCCAATTGAATCTCTTCAGCGTCTAGCAATCCGTCGGTATCAGTGTCTTTTACCAGTGGATCAGTTCTGCGGTTGATTTCATCGTCATCTGAAAGGCCATCGGCGTCAGAGTCTTTTTTCAGTGGGTCTGTTTTGTGTTTATTGACTTCATCGCCGTCAGTCAGGCTGTCGCCGTCGGTGTCTGCTTTTTGTGGATCAGTCCGAAGTGATGCTTCTTTTTGATCGGTCAGGCCGTCGTTGTCAGTGTCAATCGTTGCATTAGGAATAACGGTGGTGCCGGTGCCAGTGTCGGTGTCGTCTTCAAAGTTGAACAACCCATCGTTATCGGAGTCTGCAAGGTCTAATGTTTCATGGTCAGTGACTTCCGCACCGCCCCCTCTGTAAGTATTTCCGGTTATAGCGTGTAACGTGTCATTGATTACTCCGGCAGCACCACCATGCCGGCCACTTTGCAAGACTGGAAGTGACCGCCAAGCGTTGGCTGAAACGTCATATGCTTCGACTTCATCATGAGCTTTAAGTTGCGTATCTGTCTCGCCGCCCATCACAATTAAATTGCCGTTCTCTACACCAATTACCGCACCTGCTCGAGGTGTGGGTATTGGCTGCCCTGAATACCATTGTCCAGTGTTAAAGTTATAAGTATCTGTAGCGCCTACCATGCCACCAAAGCTAAGATTGGTGGTACGACCAGCCGCAGCGACTAAGACGTTACCCACTATAGCGGCGCTAAAGTGATCGCGGGCATTGGGTGCGTCTGGGAGTACAGTCCATGCTCCAGTGGCAGGGTTGTATTCATCGAACCAGCCAACAGCGCCGCCAGAATGGCCATTGGTGTTGCCGCCGATCAGGTAGATTTTGTTGTTGCGAACAACGGCCCCCGCAGCACCTCTAAGTCTATTATTGGGTATGCTACCAACGACTTCCCAGGTGTTATTGCCTAGGTCAAGCTTGTAAATATCAGAAACGTTGGTTTCTGCTGGATAGCAGCATGTGAATGCACCGAGAACGTAAAGATCACCATTGACAACGACGGGTTGAAAATGATGTAACTCTATTGGTAACGGTGCAAGGGTTGACCATTTATTCTGAACAGCATCAAAAACTTGCACAGGGCGATTGCCCCTGCCGCCCAGTACATAGAGTTTATTTCCATGTACTACCGAACCAGTTTCGTGGCGGGCGGTAACAGTACTGTTATTCGAAGTCGTGTGATCTTCCCAGCTCTGGGCATGGACTGCGTCAGTCGATGCGACAGCAAGCCCTAGAATTCCAACGAATAACGCTGTTGTTTTTAAAATTGACATATGCTCGCCAGTGTTAGCTATGAGATTACGAATTGCGTTGTTGAGTGTTACCGGCAGAAATAGGTTGGCGCTTAGTTCTAAGGTTTGCTCCAAACGGTAGTAATAGCAACATTAGAAACCATAGCGATAAGGAACCGCCACCTGATGATTTTTTGTTTGCTGTATCAGTACCTATACCAGTATCAGTTTTGACAATGTCAATATTTACTTCATCCGCGTTGTTTAGCGGATCATTGTCTATTAATGCAGAAGTGACTGATGTTTTAATAGTAAGATTACGAGCTTCACCGGTGTCGATACTGAAATTTTCAGTGACTTCTTGGGTTGCAGCTAGCGAAGCTAGGTAGCAGACAGAACCCGTATCGGAAGTTGTGCAGCTATCAAAGACAGTTGATTCCAACTGCTGAGACAAGCCTTCGAATTGAACAGTTATTCCAACCGATTCTTGCGTAGTGCTATTATTTACAAGGGATACAATCAGCTGTGCTGCTTCGTCTACTGCAACAGTCTGCTTTGAGGTAGATGTAGTCAAGGCTATATCTGCAGCGGTTGCGCTATCAAACGCTGAAGGTGAAGGACCGTTGCCAGTCAAATCTGTGATCTGATCTTTACTCAAAATTAGTTTGTCTAATTCTAAACCGTCGGTATCTTGTGAGACCATCACTTCATGTAAGCCTGGCTTATCTACGTTGATAGTAGCTGTACTTGTGGTCGAGCAACCACTGTCTGTTTTAAGATTACCAGTCCATTGCCATGTGCCATCGGGATTGCAAACCGAAAGCGATGTGCTACTTTTCGGCCACTCATTGTTGAGTCCGATATGCAGGGTGGCATCTTCTGTATTGTTTGGCCGTACTCTGGCCAATACGTTATAGGTACCCGCCTCAAAGAAGAAAACACTATATGACAAAGTGGCACCGACACCGCCACTATCGAAGTTGGTCATGCCATCGACTCGTGCTCCGTTGGCGTCGACTCTAGTATCTGGAAGCAGTTCCATATACGCATCACCACTGGTACCTACCGGTGTGGCTTGATCTGGATCTATGGTTGAATCAAGCGCTGTGAATGCAGGATTAATAAGAAGCCACTTTGGAGCGTTGCTCGTAGCTGCAGCAGACACTGTGCTGAAGCTTTCTGCTTCAATCACTATTTGCCCATTGTTACTAGTGACGATAGCGGAATCTATAACCGTTTCAGTCGCAAAAGCCGTGTTGTTTGATTCGTTGGCATCATCAGCAAGTAGCAGCTGTACACTAACAGTGTGATCGCCGCCCGCGTTGGCTATGGTGTAGAATTTTAACTCAACGGACTGGCCAGCTTCGATACTTGGAACTGCACAGTTTGCGTCACAACCTATTGTAGAGTCTAACGTGATTCCACTAGCAAGGTTAATCTGTAGCGATGCATTACTTACATTTTGCAAGCCGTTGTTTGTGACAACAACGGTGTATGAGTTTTGACCACCAATTGAATTTACATTGCTGTTCTGTTGAAGTGCAATACTTGCCTCAAAATCTGGAATGCTATATGCCGCTGATATTGCAGCCGAGTCAGTGTTATTGCTGCTGATGTTATCTTCTTCATCAGCAGTTACCTGTGCATCAACTCGGTGACTGCCTTCAGCTTGTACTTGCGCGAAGAAGGAAAGCGTATTATTCGAGTTTGCAGCTATGTTGTCGAAGTCGCAAGTAACTTTATTTGAGCTTTCAGTACAGTCAGAGCTACCGGTGAATTGAATTCCAGTGGGCAAGTCGATACTGGCGACTGTATTTGTAGCAGCGTTTTGATCATCCTTATTGGTGACTTTAATGCGATACTCTACGGTGTCGTTGACGTAGTGAGAATTGCCGATTGTATTTATGTCTACATCTAAATCAACTTGAGTAACTACTACTACTACTACCGGTGGTTCAACAGGGGTTACTTGGGTTGGGTTGGTGACAGTGCCGCCCCCCACCGTTTGAGAAAACGGCATTTCCGTGTCAAAAAATGCGCCAGTTACTAAATTAGTGCAGCGTATATCGTCACCGAAATTTGGAAAGCAATTTAGCGATCCGTCATGTGTTTCTTTGAGTAATAGAAACTGATCTATCTCAAATCCGTCTTCACGTGCGAAGAAAGTAATTGTATTAGTACCAGCCTCTAGCACGTCAAGCCAAATAGTTTTAGTTACGCCGCAATGATTTTCGTCGGTGCGTTGGCCGCTGGTCCAGAACCAGTTTTGCTTAGAGCATATCTGGATGCGTTTGCCACTTTCAGGTAGCGTGTTGTTGATGCCAACGTGAAGGCCGTTATCTTCGGTGCCGGTTGAATATGTTTTCACATATAAGAAGTATCGGCCGGGCTCTGGTATGTCTACGTTGTAGTCAATGCGAGGTCCGCCACCCGGGCCGCCCCAAAAATTTCCGTCCATACCGCCGTTAGCTACGTCATCTTCGTGTGTGACACGGGTATCTGGGAGTAGCTCGAGGTTTGCTTTGCCACTGGCGGTATCGTTGTGCGCTGGATCAGGGTCTGCTTGATCGCCAGGGGTGGTAGTTGGGGAGGTAAGCACCCAACGGTCACTCTTAGAAGTGAAGTCTTCGGCTTCTATTCTAACAACTACGAAGTCAGCGCTTGATGCAGCACCGGACCAATACAGGCAAAGTGCAGCGAGTGGTGTAAGCAGGATATTTTTCATGGGCGTTAACTATTCGGTTTGCGGGCCTTCCGAAGGTTAACGTCAAGTTATTGTCATCACTGAAGGCGATTTACTAGGGGGTAAGCACTATTACCCCAAATAGCGTCGAAAACATGATGTAGTTCATACGTTATAGGATTAGTTGCCGCCGATTCGGCAAGATTGATTATTTTCCCACGCGTAGCCGTCATTGTTTTCATCAAGCACTGACGGGCCACAAAGAGGGAATACAACAAGCGCAGCAGGTAATGTATCAGCGGAGATAGCACACGTTTGATCGTCTTCCCAGGCATAGCCGTCTCCGTCCAGATCAGCTGCTGAGTCACTGCAAGTTGGAAACTGCAGTACTGTGACTTGTGTGATTGATTCTTGTGTAGTCACTGGTTCCTGAGTTGAGGTGACTATGCAGGTCTGGTTGTTTTCCCAGGCATACTTATCTCCGTCGAAATCTGTAACCGCGCTGCTGCAAGCTGGATAGCTCGGTACCAAGTTTGGTTCCGTTGGTGTCACATTGGTGGGTTGTTCCACTGGTGTCTCTGTTGGGTTAGGTACGCCGCTGTTAACTAGACAAGTCTGTTGGTTTTCCCATGAGAAGCCGTTTCCATCATAATCAATTGCATCGCTACTGCAGACTGGGAAAAGGTCTGCCAAAGTGGGTTCAACTGGTGTCTCTGTTGGGTTAGGTGCGGTGCCGGTAACCAGACAAGTCTGTTGGTTTTCCCAAGAGAATCCATCTCCGTCAGTATCAATTGCATTGCTGCTGCAGGCTGAGAAAAGGTCTTCCAAGGTGAGTTCGGTACGAGTTTCATTGGTTGTATCAACGACCGGCGCAGGGACAACCGGGGTAGGAACAGGATCGATAATCACACAGCTTTGATTGTTTTCCCAAGCGTAGTCGTCGCCATTGTCATCAGTCGCTTGGCTGCTGCATGTGGGAAACTCAACCGGTGCTTCTGTTGTTGGCGGTGTTACAGGGGATGCCGGTTCTTCTATCACGGCTGGAGTAGTGGGGTAGAGTGTATCTAGGTTCCACGTTGCTCCAGTCTGTTGGCAGCGATAACCTGTGTAGTTGCTGGCTGATGTTGGAATGCCCGGGCAGTCTGCTTCATCAGCGGCATTGTTAGTTGGTTCGTGCCCACATTGAACTGTGTTGTAGTAAACACGGTTATCGAAGCTACCTAGTCCGAACTCTACTGCGATATCAGCGCAAATCGCTGAAACTGTTTTGTTTCCTACAGGTGTATTGACGGTAGTGGACTCTAGCCCGTGATCAAAGGTTGTGTCGCAGTGGCATTGGCCATTCACTGAATAGGAATCGCTCCAGGCAGTGGGCGTGCTTGGTTGCAATATTTCTGTTTCGCTAACTGTTTGGCTAAGGTACACCGCACCAAAATCGTTGACTGTGGCAACCCGGTCTGTACCGACTCCAAGTATAAAAAGTAGTTCGACGGTATCGGAAAAGTCGAGTTTTGTATTCGGATTTAAGTAGTTAAAGGCTTTATTCCACGCAGCACCGTATTGACTGTTCTTTGCTATGGTAACGAAGCTTGCACTCTTTTGGTTCAAGTCTGCAGTAGCATTGGCACCATTACCATCCGCAATTTTCACATAATCACTATTAGATTTTGTGTAGTTGAGATCTGCAGGGTTTGCTTGGTTTTCATTCCAAACGCTGTGTTGAATTACGTGAATACGTGCGGATGTGTTTATTGACGGATTCGAGTTTTGTATACGCCGAATAACATCTGCGGTGAAATCTGCCTGGCCGCCTTCTGCAATCCAGATATCTCCGCCATTAGATAGAGTTGCTATCCACCGAGTATAGGTTGCGTTGACTGCGGCTTGCCAATTAGCGTGCGCATTTTCCCAGTTTGTGCCCCAGGTTTCGCTCATAACAGCCTCTGCGCCTGACTGGTACTGGGAGCGGTTGCCTTGTCCATAAGCGCCACTCACTACGTGTGGTTGTATGCCGAGGGTGCGCACCACAGCAAGCGCTGAAACTGTTGCGTGGCCATCGTCTTTATCAGGGGCGTGATCGTAATGCAGTGAGATTAGATCTCGGCCCTGGACGTAATCTGTGTGACCTATGGCGGTGAAACACAGTAGACAAAGAGCAATAAAAGAACGAAGCATGTTTTGGTCTCAAAACGCTTTAGGCGTGCGGGTTTGGAGAGTCAGATTTCCTTGAATGGACAAGTCAAAAGGAATCTTTTTGCTTCTAGTATGGTGCCGAATTTGGGTTTTTTTTTTGCGTGCACAGTTCACATTTGCTGGATGCGGAAAATTAAAACTGTGTAACCTAAATAGTTGGAACTATCTCGGCGGAGGGCCCGCCGAGTGCAATGGATCATCCGATGCTACGTTAGAATGTGTGTTGTTTGAATGTGCTTGAGATTGTCTCTGAAAGCAGTGTTGTTGCATCGTAAATGGTTTTGAACTGATCGACCTCGGGAATATCAGTATCTTTGAACAGATATTCTAAGTGCCCGTAAGCCAATGGTTGGTAAATCAGATCAGCAGAAATATTATAAGTACCGCGCTTCGACAAAGGCACAACGTATTCAAAAATATCCCACCCAGCATTGAAGTTTTCATCAAGAAAAGCTTCACCAGTGACTGCAACATCACGGCTGACAATTTTCTTGTCGAACCCGATAGGCGTTAGTCTGTTGTCCTTAAGGTGACGAGCAGCCTCAATTAACGAGTGTGTGACTTGACTGCGGGTATCGCCCATAATAGATTCGAAAATCAATACCTGATCTTCGCGGTCTATGCTGTTGTAATGTGGCTCATAGTTATTGTAATTTTCGTCTCCGTCAGCACCTTCAATACTTCCATTCGGATTCATTTTTCCTGACTCAAACACGATGACACCATTTTCATCAGTAACTTTAAAGTTAACAAACACTCTTCTAGACGGGTAGCCGCTAGGAAGTTTATGGCCTGTGTTATTTTTGATTTGCAAGGTGGCTATGATTTTGTCACCCTCAGTGCGTATGCCATTAATATTAATGTCAGCGGAAGTTTTTAAGAACTCACGGTTTCTTAGAATGGCTTGATCGAACCCGTCAACCTGTATGCCAAGTTCATCGCGAAAGTTTTTAAACATATCAAGCATCACGGTATTAGCACCTAAAAAGGTGTGCTCAGAGAAGTCTGATCTGCGAGCTTCAGAGCCTGATGAAGCCAGTTGCACCGTGGTGGTAATTTTTGGCATATGACAAGACTGGCAGTTTGCATCTTTTGCTCCACCAGTTCGGTAGTCACTGTTACGCCACTCTGTAAAAGTTTGCTGCTCTGGGAATCTGTCTTCTAGAACAGAGGGGATAATCTCGCCGTTACTATCTACAGTAGGCGTTTTTAAATCGTGGCAGGTTCCGCATACCGCTGAGCTGCTCATGTGTGGACCATATGTAGCGGTGAAGGCGGAATTAGCTTTCATGTAGCTCCCCTCTGGGTCCGCGTATTGCCCATAGGCAGGTCGACCTTCTTTGTCTTCTGGTGGGCGTTCCGCCGTAGTGAAGTTGCCAGACATAGATGCAATGGTACCCAGACTGCCGGTATCTTCTATCTGGTGACACAATGTGCAGCTCACACCATCCATTGCATGATCAAAGTATTTGTTGTCAGGGTCTAAAAATCCGTCGTCACCAAATAGCACGTACTCTGCGTTATCTTTACGCGCGGCTTCATTTGCCATGGGGGCGTGGCAACGGGTGCAAGTGTCATCTACTTCGTGACTCAAGTCGGGGTGGTTCTTTAATGTCGCTGCAGCTTTTGCTCGCCAGTATGGATCTCGTGCGGCGTTAGCCATAGTGCTGGTTTCCCAGCTTGTGCCAATTGATACATCTTTTCCAGTGTCATCGATAATATCGTTGTGGCATACACCACACGCGCCACTACCTGAGAAATGATCTCCTTCAAAGGTTATATCGGAAACTGGATATGCTGGCATAGCACCTGTGCCAACAGAGGTCGGTGGTGCAGCTTTGTTAATCGATAAAATGTCTGTGCTGTTTTTTTCTGTATCGCTATCGCCACTAGAGCTGCCTTTACAAGCGCTCAAGGCTAGTACTGCAAAAACTATCGATGCGATTCTAAAAGACTTAAGCTGGGATCCGGTCGACATATAACTCACCACCGTACTTTCATACGTTGTTGTGCAAAAAGGGGATTATCTACAAGACTAGCGGCCAAGTGCCGCCGTTCTTGAGTTGGTTTGCCCTTTTTAGGTGCCGCCCACTATTTATTGGTAGTCTTTTGGTTCAAATATATGAATCGCGTTTTGAGCGTAGTCAGATACCCAGACAGTTCCAGGGAATGCGTCGTTATCGCCTTGTGCCGTTACATCAAGCGGAGTACCGAGGTTGGTGAAAAATTTATCTAAACCCACCATCTTAGTGCCAGCGTTATTCAGCTGCACTCGATAGACTGATTTGTTAAAACTAGCAGTCAGTAAGTCACCTTTCATTGCACCGCCAAAATTGCTCGCAGTGTATTCAGTTAAGCCATTGGTTGAAGAGCCAAAAACGTGCAGGGCGTTGTCTTGCTGGCCGGGAATTTTGTATTGGCATTCGGCCGCGTTTGCCGCACCTATTATGGGCGATTGCGGATTGGAGTCATTAAACGTGTTGTTTTTGCTTCCACGTGTCGGGTTAGGGTGCCCGCCGTAGTATCCTTTATTCGCTATATGATGAAGGTTATCACCGTATGTAGTGCCGCCATCGGCATAGTTACCGAGGCAATTGCCAGCTGGTTGTCCGCCCCAGCCCGCATTCGGTCCGTTATCAACCGTATACATTCGGCCGTTCTCAGTGAGTAGCAAATCATAGGCATTGCGAAAGCCAGGTGCATAAATTTTGACGGGGCCATTCGTGTTTAAGATCGCCATATTCTTGCCGTTGTTGCCGCCGAATGGATCATTGTTGTCAGCGGCGCCAGGTCGATCTTCATCGTCAAGGGTAGGGAGGTCGTAAGTGTTGTTACCAATTTGCTGGAGATTAATCTCAACAATGGCAGCGCTTAAAGCATATTCAGGAAGACGTGCAAAGTTATTTGACGGTGCACCCATATTGGTATGCCCACCCATTGCTATATAAAGAGTTTTTCCGTCAGGGCTAATTTGTATGCCATTGCCCTGATGATTCTCTTCAGAGCGTGGTAGGCCTCTCACTAGATCTTTTTTAACCCAATTATTTCCGTTCTTGGTCAGTCGTGAAAGAATCACAGAGTTAGTATCAAGGTTCGAGTCGTTACCTGACGGCCCTGCACCCATACGCGGGTCGGCAGAAGATACATAAATTTGTGGGTCATTGGCAGTGCCTGTCACCAAAATGCCAGTAACAAGTCTTCCATTAACGCCAGCGTTGACTTGCCCATTATCATTGTGATTTGGCATTTTTTGAATCAAACCAATTTTGTCTGTATTGGTGACCGTATATGTATTGGTGTTTGTTCTGTTAACTTGATATTGGTAGATATAGCCGTCTCGTTCAGCAACATAAAGATTGCCATCAGGGCCGATCTGTAGCGAAGTTGGATTTTTCGGCGCAGCGCCATTGAGTTTGGTTGTATGAAAATCTGGTGTTGTGAGTTGTGGGGTCTGCGTTACCGGAGGCGTTCCAGGTGTTGTATTGTCGTCAACTACAATGGGATCTACAGGTTCTGGTGTCAGAGTGACTTTTCCTTGCAGGGTCACTCGTATCGTTGGATTAGATCCGTCATGGTCAATAGTCAAAATTGCGTCTTTTTGCCCTGCAATTGCAGAATTCATTATCGTGGTGATCTTCACTGATTGACCAGGTGCCAACGTAAGGGTGTTGGTAAAATCTGTGGTAAAAGCGTCGGGCGCATCGCCAGCGATTATTGGGTTGAAAATATTGATAGGTGGATAACCTGTGCCACCACCGTTAGTAAGGGTAATTGTTTTAGTTGCGTTATTTCCAGTCTCGGCGCTACCAAAATCAAACTGCGTGTCTGAGTATTTTAATTCACTCGACGGCACGTCAATGCCTATACCGGTCAATAGCACTAGATGAGGTGAATTCTCTCCAGAATGCTCAACTCTGAGAAAAGCTTTTTTGTAACCCATGGTCACGGGGCTGAAAGTCACACCGAACTTAATAGTTTGGCCAATCTCTAGAACGTTGTATCCAGCGTAGTCAGAGGAGAAGTCATAGGCGTCTTGCCCACCAACTTCGATCGACAATAATTCGACGGGTGCTGACTCAGCTCCCCCCGTATGGCTAATTTCAAACTCTTGAACTCTTTGTGCTCCTAGTTCTACCTCACCGTTTTCCAGTAAAGCGGGATTGACCACCATTTCTGCTGAGGACGGTACTTCCCCGACTCCACTCAACGGGATTTTTATTGATTCAGCGTTTACGATAAAACTTGAGAATAGTAAAACAAAAAAGCATAGACGTTGCATTACACAATCATTCATCTTGGTTCCGAGCTCGGTTTCGTGACTTCTATAGTTAGTGTGAAAATGCAAGAACTAGGCAAGAAAAGGGACAAATTATTGTCAAGCCTTTGACTAAAAGTGCTTAAAACATAGAGAGTTAATAATGCAGTTAGAAATCTCTAGTTTTGGTACATCAATTGCGAAGTCAAGGGGATTGGCGGTACATGCCAGTGTAGTGTGCCTACCAAGTATTTAATATAGTTGGGAAGTTCAAGTGCGAAGCTGAGTGTTCTGTAAGTTTGTCGTATAAATAGATTTTGAGTCTAATAAAGTTCGCCGTAAGTTGGTTTATTGGTCCCTTTCAATGGCCCGTATATTAACCGACCTGTACCCAGTGTAAGTTAGTCCTTAGCTTTTTAGTTAAGAAAAATAGAAAGATAAACTATAGATATGTTGCAATTATGACAACGGAAAATAACACCATTGATAACTCTGAACCTAAGTTCAGCAGTCCTAACGATGCTGTGACATATGTTCAATCCTTACTAGTGGCTAGAAAGTACAAGGAGTCCATCAGTGTTCTACAGTCCGCAAAAAAGAAATGGGTGAAAAACCCTACAGTAGCTGGGTTGTTAGCGGAGGCATTTGGAAAGACCGGGGATAGCAAGAGCGCACTGGAGGTATATAACGACTTAATCGCCACTGGTACAGCACCCTATTGGGTGTATGTAGGGTATGCCAATGTGCTAGAAAAAATGCATAGGCATGATGAAGCGGTTGAGAACTTCTTCATAGCTTTAGATTTGCATTATGCAGAGTCGGTGATTCAAAGAATTGTTAGGCTTCTGAAATATGCTTCATCGAGAAAAACAGTGGTTACCGAATTAAGTGGTGTTCTCGGTAAGTTGGATATTAAGAAAGCGGAACTAGCGAAACTATATTGCTCGCTGGGAGATTATGCGGTTCAAGAGAAAGACCACCGAGCTGCAATTGACCTATATGAGCTTGCAATTAAAAAGGATGGTGGCTACAAGAAAGCGCATTGTAGGAAAATTAAAGAACAAATACGGTTGCGAGAGCACACAGAAGCAAGTCAGTCTATCAAAGACTGGAATGTGGAGAACTCAGGTGATAAGGCTTTTGTTCGTTTTGAAAAAATAATAAACTATAACGAACGAATTGCTCCATATATGAGGGCTTTAGGGAACATATTTGTTCCTGGATACTACAAGACTACCTATGATTTATGCGAACTCAACAATACAGAAGTATTTAAGCACTTTATCAATGTAGGATTGGAGAAAAAATACAATCCTAATCCGTGGTTTAGCTCAGAGTATTTTGAAGCGAATCATGCAGAAGTAATTCAGCAAGGTGAGGTGCCACTTATTGCGTACCTTAGGTTGGAAAATAGTTTACCGGTAAAACCGAGCTCTGGTTTTGATCCCAAGGATTATCGAATGCGCCATCATGATATTCATGATCAACCGTCGGCGTTCGAGCACTATTGTAGATTCGGTCATATAGAAGGACGAACTTCTATAAAACGAATATTACCGAATGTAGTGCTAGATGAGTTCAATGAGATGGCTAAATTAGAACCTAAGTTGGTATCAGCGAGGAAAGGACTCAATACGATAGTGCGTTATCCTAGAGTAGTATCTTCTATATTTTTACCACAAATAGTCAGAAAAAGAATCACAAGTGACATAAAAGCCATTGTATGTGTGCCCTTCATTAGTCATGGTGGCGCAGACTTAGTTGCGACAGTCGCGTTGAAAGCACTACAAAATCGTTATGGTATTAAAAACGTACTGCTGCTTGTCACAGAGAGCAAAGATACTAATCTTGAATGCTGGTTTGATGAGGACACACCAATTGTATTCCTTGACAGGGAGTGCGGGTATGAAAATATAGAAGATAAAATTCTGACTTTGCATGACATTATTGGTCAGTTTAATCCTATTTCAATCCTTAATGTTAATTCAAATCTTTGTTGGGAATTATTTAGAAATTACGGCAAACAATTATCTAGTGTTACTTCTTTGTTTGCATATTTGTTTTGCTACGATTTTAACAAAGAGCGCAATCGTGTCGGGTATATATCTGAATATCTGGCGGACACTATAGATAATCTTACAAGCGTATTTTTCGATAATGTGAGTATCGTGAAGGACATCGAAAGCTCATACGTGTTTAGCGATAGGAATCAATCTAAGTTAAAACCAATTTACACTCCATATATAAAAAGTACAGTTAAAGCAGTAGATAGCGATTCAAATGGAGATATATTGTGGATTGGCAGGTTATCGGATCAAAAGCGACCAGATGTTTTAGTTAAGATCGCTGAAAGTATGCCATCACGAACTTTCTGTGTGTACGGCGCTGCCGGAAATTCTGAAATCTCTGGGGATATTGTAAACGAGCGTATCGATAACATCCGATTTATGGGTACTTATGATCTTCTAAGTGAAATAAATCTTTCCAAATATAGCTTGTTCTTACACACATCTGAATGGGAAGGACTACCAACAATTTTAATCACCATGATGGCGATCGGTATGCCTATAGTAACTTCTATACCCGGAGGCGTTGGAGAACTTGTTGATGACGCAAGTGGATGGGTTGTGAAAGAATTTGATGATATAGATTCCTACTGTAGAACAATAAATCAGGTTACCTTAAATTATGCAGAGGCCCTGGTTAAGAGCAAGCACGGAATGGATAGGATCGATTCTGAATTCAACTGGTCAGATTACGAAGAACGACTAGCAGAGAAAGGGTTGTATGAAAAACTCATAACTGAAGAAAACCTGAAAATTAGTGCAGATTGCTTAATAGCTGGATGATTAAACATCTCACTATTTAACGAACTTAAAATACGACACATCATCAATGATAACTAAAAAAAACAAAGTAGATGTATCCTGTATTGTTATTGGACATCGTGAATCGCATATTATTGCTGCCACAATCCAGTCTGTACAACGAACTATTGCGTATGCAAAGCTATGTGGGCTTGCTACGGAGGTGATAGTAATCCTTGATGACCCAGATGAGGATACTATTAGCGTAGTTGAGAAGCTTACTGATGAGACTATGTGTATAGAGATTGTGGACTACAAGGATCTCGCACATTCCCGAAACCATGCAGTAGAAATTAGTAAAGGCGAATATATATCCTTTATTGATGGTGATGATCTATGGTGTAAATCGTGGATTATTAATTCGTATATGAGAGCAAGTTCTTGCTCTAATGCGGTATTTCATCCTGAATATAATATCTACTTTGGGTCTACAGACTGTCACGTTCTAAATCACGTCGATATGGATGATACGGATTTCCTTTTAGATGCTATATATAAAGCGAACTATTGGACTGCTTTAGCGTTCGCAGAAAGATCTGTTTACACAAAGCACCCGTACACTGAAAATCGAATTTCTAATGGATTTGGCTATGAAGATTGGACGTGGAATGTTGAAACAATTAACAGTGGTATTACACACCATGTAGTGAAGGGGACTTGTCACTTTATTAGAAGAACGAGTGGCAACTCTTCATTGCTGAATATTACAAACTCCAATCGATCGTTGCCGTCAATATTGCCAATATACAAGAAGCAATCCACAGAGATCGAAGCGTGAGTTGTTGGACACCAACGATTGCCAACGTGGCGAGAGTAGAATGAGAATGATAAAAAAACCAATATTCATTAGTGGTATCGGACGTTCAGGTACGAGTGCAGTGCTAGCCTCTATGGCCGAACATAAAGACGTGCTCAAAATCCCACGGATTGGAGAGGCACCTTTCGTGACTTCATTTCTCAACTTCTTGGTTGATTTTGAAGGAACGTCAATAAGCGCTAACGAGAAGACACCCGGTGTTGAATACAACATAAAGAACTATCGTCTAGATGAAGAGCAGCGTAAGGCAGCGTTTGCTGATTTCCTTATATTGAATCAGTGTGGTAAAAATTATGATGCTGAGGATTGTGGCGATTATTGGATTACTAAAACATCACTAATGGAAAATTCATTCGATAAAGCTATAGAAATATTTGGTGAAGTGCGGTGTATCTATATTATGCGTAATGGAATAGAAGTAATTAATTCTGCTCGAAAATTTTCTGGGTTTAAGAATTTGAGTTTTGCGCAACAGTGTTCAAGGTGGGTCGATAACCTCGAGTTTTGTAGATACCTCCATGATCGCCCACTGTGCGCAATTATTAAGCATGATGAATTAGTAAAAGACCCAGAAAATGTATACAAAAATGTATTCAGCAAGCTAGAACTTTTAGATGACAATGCACCAGCGGATTGGATTGGCGGTAATCTATTTAATTCATCGTTTGACGAGAAATCGAATGGAATATCCACTAGCAATGTATTTGATGATAGGTTGATCAACGCTTGGGATTCATGGACTGATGATGAAAAAATAGATTTCATATCTGTTTGCGATGGCCAGATGCTCGAGTATGGGTTTTCACGACCATATGCGAACGACGAAAAATATACAGCGTTACTTGCCGCTAAAAAAGAGGTTGATGCTTCGCCGTCTCAGTCGTCTGTAAAGGCAAACATTAATAAGCAACCCAATAGAAAAGAATACTCGTCGCGATTAAAGGCAGCGTGTGACAATAGTATTACCCCTAATATTTTCGATTATGTTTGTAATGTCTCCAGTAAATACAACTACATGTTTGTTAACAACGCTAAGGTTGCGTCGACCAGTTTACTTAAAGTGTTGCAGGCAGCTGAGGATCCGGTTTTAGCTAGTAAAATGTCAAGCCCTCATGAAAGGCACAAATCACCACTATTAAGGCTTAGCCAACTGAGTACTAAGGAGCAGGATAGTGCAGCGTTCTCAAGTGACATGTTTCGGTTTGCTTTCTGTAGAGACCCTTATGCAAGGTTGCTATCAGCGTATTTGTCAAAAATTGATAAGGAATTTAATGCTTTTACATTTAATCCGAAACGTCCAAGTTTAGTTCCACCAAAAGCCGAAATAATGAAAGTTATTAATGGTGGAGTGATTGATGAATCCAGTAATTTTTCGCAAAAGATAGATTTTCATGCTTTTGTTGAAGTTGTTTGTCAGTTAAAAAATATCGATATGGATATACATTGGAAACCCCAAACTGATTTGTTGCTAACAACTGAAATTAGTTACAATTACATCGGGAAATTTGAAACGCTCGGCAAGGATTTCCAGGAAATTACAGCTATGCTTGGTTTCGATTCCCTAGGATCTTTGAATTATTCAGCTAACCGTACTAACTCTACAGACAGAGTGAATAGCTATTTTACTGATGATTTGAGAAGACTGGTTCAAGAAAAATACGCAGCAGATTTTGGTTTTTTTGAATATTCGTTGGATACCAAGTCAACGACATGCGTTGTTTAGATTTGTAACTATGCTTATCATTTTGTATATCAATTGGAATAAACAATGAACCCTAATTATCAAGTAGAAAATAGCCCGGAAGTGGATCAAAATAAGATTTTTGATATAGGCGTCAACAAGGGCGAAGATACTCGGTTCTACTTGGATAAAGGTTTTAACGTAGTAGGAGTGGAGGCTAATCCGCTTTTGGCAGAACAGTTGAGAGTCGATTTTCACGATGAGTTGCAGAGTGGACAATTTATTTTGGAGGAGTGCGGTCTTTGGCACACTCGCAGTGAGCTAACTTTCTATCGCAATTTAGACAACGATCATTGGAGCTCTTTTGACGAAGGGTATGGTTGTAGAAATGGGACCAAATTTAAGAAACTCAGTATCGCTTGCATTACGACACAAGATCTTATTGATAAACACGGCGCGCCTAGGTACATGAAGATTGATGTGGAAGGAGCTGATAAATATATTGTTAAAGCCTTGTCTGATGTTGAGATCATACCGCAATACATATCTGTGGAGGAATACGGTATAGACGCTCTAATTGCGTTAAAGCAGGCTGGTTATACCAAGTTCCAGTTTACTGCACAAAGAGATAAGAAATGGGCGATACCTCCAAACCCATCGAAAGAGGGGAGCTTTTGTCTTAAAGTTTTTGATGGTTATGATTCTGGTCTGTTTGGCTTGGAACTTCCAGATGAGTGGTTAGACTACGATAGTGCTATCAGTAAATTTAGCGCTAGCATTCGTAATGAAAAGTATGAGTACGTTGGCCCTGAGCATGAATGGTATGACGTTCATGCGACGATAGACTAGTAGCTGCATTATATTTTACTTCTCCATTCGTCAACTCATATAATTTGTAAGGCCAACAATAATGCGAGTAAAAGAAAGCACCCTTATCGTTGGTGGAGCAGGGTTTCTTGGCAATGATCTGACTAGAGTTCTTGTCGGTCAAAACGAAAATGTTATTGTTGCCGACTCTAAAAGGCGTTTCGACAAATATTTAACTCCTCAAGCTGGCGTTGAATATGTTTCTTGTGATTGGCCTGATGTATCAGGCCTTACAGAGTTGGGACTCGTTAGTAATGTGGTTCATTTAGCGTGGTCTTCTAACCCAAGTTCATCTATGGCTAATATTACTGGGGATGTTTCTACCAATTTGATGGGTACTTTACGTCTTCTAGACGCTCTTTCAGTGAAATCTCTGATCAAATTTATGTTTATGTCAAGCGGTGGCACTGTATATGGAGAGAGTTCAACATCAAGTTCAAGGCTGAGGGAGTGTGATCTAACAAGCCCAATTTCCTCGTATGGAATTACCAAGCTTGCGTGTGAGAAATATGTGAATCTATATGCTGCTAAATATGGTTTCACACCGTTGAATGTTCGTTTGGGTAATCCGTACGGTTCCTATCAATTGCAAGGCACACCGGTCGGGGTGATTGCAAGCTTTATTCGTAAAATATTTAGTGATGAAGCTATTGATCTGTATGGGGATGGTCTTGCTGTCCGAGACTATATTCATATAGACGACGTTAGCATAGCGATAGCAAAGTTGTTGGAGAGTAGCTCAGCTTCCGGTACGTATAACCTCGGGTCAGGTGACGGTACAGCAGTGGTCGATATTATCAATTCTATAGAGTCTGCTACGTCTCGAACTGTCAAAGTGAATTTTCACGAAGAAAGACGTGCTGACGTTCGTTCAGTTGTACTTGATACAGAGAAGCTTGATCTAGAGATTGGTGCGTGCTCGTTACGGCCCTTAGATAAGGGCATAGAGGACATGATTTCCATTATGGAAAAGAGTGTCTCTGTAAAGGCGAAAGTAGGCGCCTAGTAGTTCGTTCGCATATTTTCTCGTTGCTTTCAGTCGACTAATAGTACGCTCCGTACAAGAGAACAACTGAAAAAACAATATCACGTGCTTCTTCAGGACTTGATATTCTTAAAACTATTGTTATACGGAGCTATAGGATTTCTAATTCCAAACCTCTTTGGATTACAGCTTCAGCAATACTACGCACAGTTTTTTGATCACAGTCGTTAAGCTCATCTATTGACATGGGGGACAATAGATTTTGCTTATTAAATGATGGGAACATCTGCTGCCAAGATTTACTGAAGTAGGTATTTGAAAATTGTGTATTGCTCGAAGCGTAGGCTTGCTCAATTCGATTTATCCGATTGGGAGTCATAGCGTTAAAAGGCATATCCTTAAAGCGTCGATTTGCCCGATTGATGATAAGAGTACTCAGTTTGATTCGAGTGAACCCAGAGAGCTTAGGCCTTATCGTGTAAGCCAGCTTCGCAGTTTCATCTGCCGCTATAAGTCCCATGCTACCAAGGCTCTCGTTAATTCTAGCACCATCAGATAGGTTATTCGCAGTTGCGGTCTGAGACAGCTCTGGGATCGACATAATTTCCTTAACAACACCGTTCCTTTTGAAATTCTGTGTATAGGGGAATATTCTTACTTTGAACCCTGCCTGAATCAATTCATCGGACAATAGCATCCAATTGCCATTTTGTTTTTTTATGAGTTCGTCGATGTATTCATCAACTGGTCGCATCGGATTTTCGCACAGTAGTTTTCGACGTTGTGAATATCTAGAATTAACCCAAGCACATTGATCACGTACAACTAGGATAGCTACTTTTTCGTAACCATGATTATCAATCCATTTAGCTAAATTTTTTATATGCAATCTAAATTCGTAACTTGAGAGATATTCAGATGAAATAAAGATGTCATGATTTGGAGACTTTTTGATTTCTTCTTCAAAATATCTTACAAGTGAATGTCCGAAGCTCAACATCTGTGCAGGCGCAAATTGTTCCGTGAGCGCTTTTGCTAATATCTTGTAATTTCCAAACGCATTTATTTTTAATTGGGGGACAATCAGGCCGGATTCATAAAGTGCCGTTCTGTTATGTTGCAGCCAGGCTTGAAAAGCCGTTGTGCCTGTTTTATGTGCTCCGAAGTGCACGAAAAATTGTGCCATAGTTATGTGTATACCGCTGTAACTGGTTACTAGTATCCTGAATCTAGTCTAGCAGCTAGAGCAGAGCTTACCTAAATTAAGGGTACTTTTTACACTGCTGCATGCTGTCACAGATAATATAGTTCAAGTAATACTCTGTTCGTATGCGTCCGTTCGGCAGGTTCTTTTCGTTTAAGGGGTAGGAGGGGGCCTCTGTGCCGTTTGCACTTACACGTTCTTTTCGGACAACCAGCCATTAGGCATTCTGCCGAATAGCTCCTTACCAAAGGCGTAGCTATCTTTAAAGCGCAGACGGGCCTCTGTCTTAAGGTGCTCAGGCATAGCGAGTTTCTTTCCTGGATAGACAACAGTACTAAGATCAGCAGGCTTATAGGAAATTCCAAGGAAATTTGTTATCTCAGCTAATGCTCCTTGATCATGTTGTACAAATAATTTCTCGTACAGTGCAATGTGAATACGATTGGGCGGAATTGATTTTTGAATATTTCCGATAACAGTTCGGTAATCAGACATTTCTAAAAGCTCGGAATCTTCAAAGTTCTCATTAAAGCAATCAACCGGGTCGAAGTTATTTTTAACTCCTGCTTGATGTTTTACATGAGACCAAAACCGATCAACCGGATCCCGCAGCATAATAATATACTTTGTATCGGGAAATGCCTGATCCAAGGCTTTTAGGCCATCAGGGGGCAGCAAACTGTAGGTTGTAGAGAATTCCCCAAAGGCCAAGTGGTTTTCCGATATCCGTTCAAGGAAAATGCGCCTATAGGAATCTATTAGGTTAGACGTTGTAGAGTAATTTGGGATGGCAAGTGTTTCATCTAGTAGCTTTATGAGTTCCTCAAGGTGATCCTTATTACTTGGATTATTCTTCAACTTTGCTGCTAAATTTGAATGATTTGCCTCCAGTAAGACATTCATCCAGCTATATAGATCATCTCTGTATTTACGGTTGAAAATTTGCAGCTCTTTTATTAGAGGCACAAATACCTCTGGATGAGAACGAAGGTATTCCGCTAACCAGGTTGTGCCTGTTTTGGGTAGGCCCAAACCGCAGAAAAACTGAGCTCTTTCAATTTCCATAACTAGGCTCGCTTTGATCAGTTCAAAAGGAAGTTAAGAATGAGGCAAGCCAAATGTCGCAGTCAATCTATTATTTCGTTTTAGAGAGGTTTCTTGCGTACATAATCCTGTCTACTTTCTAAAATAAACGCTCTAAGCAACAATAGAACTATACCCGATCAAATACTCTAGGAGGTAAGCGCCCAAGAATCGACGTTGTAGATTGCCTAGGTAGTTCGCGCGAAGATTAGCTCCACATTCACCAGGAGCTAGCCCATGAACGATTCAGTTATTACCACAGACTGCACGCCTTCAAACACACCACCCACCTTGCAAGGTCGTTGGGAAGCGCAGATCAGTCGCTGGTCACAGTCAGGTCTATCAAAATCAGCTTACTGTAAAAGTGCCGGTGTTGACTACCATCAGATGATTTATTGGAGTAGAAAGTTAGCCAATAAGAACAATGGCGAAGCCGCCAATAAAAATAGTTCATCCGCGAGCGTAAATAGTGGTGGCTTCATAGCGGTATCGATGACCCCAAACACGGCTGGACTTTTCATACGACTGCCCAGCGGTATCGAGATCGGCGGGATACAGGAACAGCGCCTGGCTCATGTCATTGATTTGGTTAGTCGCTAATGATCCACCATAATCTACGTCCCTCTGCAGAAATTCCGGTGATCTACCTGCATCGTGATCCTGTAGATTTTCGTAAAAGCTATAGGGGTCTAAGCCAAATCGTGGAACACGAACTCGGTCACGATCCCTTCAGCGGTATGCTCTATGTTTTTTGTAACCGACATAAAGACCGTATCAAGTGCCTGTTCTGGGAACGCACCGGTTTCGTGCTCTACTACAAAGCGCTCAGTGAGGAACGTTTTCATTGGCCTGCATCTGATGAGTCATTAGTAACACTCACAGGTGAGCAATTTAATTGGCTGCTTGATGGATACAACTTGGCATTGATGCAACCTCACCGGGAACTACAATACGAGTCGGTCGGATAAGGTGCTATGTAAAGTAAACACTTGTATAATAGAGCCAATGAAACTTAGACCTCCCTCTAACAAAACATCACTCGACAATGGATTGCCAAAATCCACGGGTGAGTGGTTAGAAATGGTTGAGCAGCTGCAGAGACAAAACAAATCACTGCAAGGTACTCTAGATGAAAAATCTGAGACCATTGATAAAAAGTCGATTGTGATCGGTGCACAGAAAAAACGCATCGCTATTTTAGAGGAATACCTACGCTTGGCTAAACACAAGCAGTACGGGCCTAGTAGCGAGAAGAACGTACTGCAGGATGAGTTGTTTAACGAGGCCGAACTGTTGGCCGATGGCGATAGTGATGTCAGCGGTGAGTTAGAGCCCGACACAGACACCACAGACGAGGCGAAACCAAAGAAACGTAAAAAGCGCCAAGGCCTATCCGCAGACCTTGTACGTGAACAAATACTCCATTGTTTGACTGACGAAGAAAAAGAAGGGGCGATAGATACCTTCTTTGTCACTGTTAAAGAAGAGCTCGATATCGTACCTGCCAAAGCCCGCGTGCT
>JAYJMJ010287978.1:0-27784 GCA_036873875.1 Laminaria ephemera
CGCACCGCATGGCAGAGCACGGCACCGAACGGCACCGCACGGCGCTGCGCTGCTGAGGTAGCTGAGCTGGGTGTGCAGTTTTTGTGATTCCACAATGTAGTACGTACATACCTGGCGTGGTGTACCTGGTATGCTACTTACCATAATAGCTCGGTATATGCGCGAAGGAGTGAATACAGCACTGCACAAGCACACAGCACGGCACAGCACAACACGGCACAGCACCCCACAGTACCGCACGGCAGGGCACGGCACCGCACGGCGCTGTGCTGCTGAGCTAGCGCTGCGCTGCTCTGCTGAGCGGAGCCAAGCTGAGCTCAGCTGGGACCAGGTATGATGATACTTCGTATTGCCCTGTGCTGTACTACTACAGCAGTAGTAGCCGTAATAACAACAAAAGAGAAAAAACTGTGTACCAAAGAGAATAGAGAACACAAAGAACGGTAAGAAATCAGGAAAGCTTCTGGGAAGAACTTGAAGAAAAGAAAGAAAGCAAACAATGTTGTCGTCGGCAATTACGGGCTGAGGATGGCTGAGAGTTGGGAGGATATGCTGAGGGATCAACACGACCTAGACAGGACAAACGTACGTACTTCTATACATAAACACAACCCAACGTATGCCTGGAGTGGTCGCTAGGAATAGCCCAGGAAGGCCGGCTTAATTACACTTTTTAGCACGGCTAGCCCAAGCGGGCTGGCTCTCCAGCGCCAGTAGCTGACAGCAGGCGACGATGCAGAGCACGACTAGCCCGCAACAGGCGGGCTTTCAGCATCAGCATCTGAGGTGACGTACCCACGGCACTGTACCTGTATACCCCGTCCTTTTTGTCGGCATTGGATGACAGCAAACATATGGCATGCATACCTTCAACCAGAGCTCGACACTGGCAGCTCCACAGGGTCACTGGAATACCAGAACACGGCGGTTGGGCTAAAGGTTCTGCTCTTGCTCTGCCCCCCTGCTGCTGCTGCTGTGGCTGCTGCTACTGCTGCTCTGCTGCTGTACGAGTGTGGCTGTAGCTGCCTGTTGCTTTACTGCTGTGGTGCGCACGTGTTTGTTCACACCAATAGTATGCTATTTGCATGGGGCTCCCAATAGTGCCGGTATGCACCAGCCCAATATGCCGGCAATAAGTAGGACACCGGCACTATTGGAATAGCGTTGCCATACATAACTACTATCATTAGAAGTCCTAGTCGTGCCAAGCGATTTTACCGGCATTATAGAGAGCAACGGCAGTATTCAACCGGCACAATAGATAGAGCGTACTTGATCAGCATTGCCAGCACACGTATACATACCTTCAAGCAAAACAACTCGAAATTAGACAAAGCAAGACAGCGTCGCGGGGAGACAACAATACGGCTGAAACTGCAAAGATCCTGCTCTGCTCTGCCATGCCTTCCTCCTGCTGCTGCTATTGCTCTGCTGCAAATGTGTCCGTGACTGACTGCTGCTCCGATGTGATCTAGGTGTGTGTTATGCATTTGGTCTTTGTTTTTAGTCCTGTACCACTTCTGCATACTCGTAGTCTGTCTACATGGGGCTCCCAATCGTGCCGGTATGTGCCACCCCAATATACCGGCACAATTCAAGACACCAGCACTATTGGAATAGGGTTGCCATACATAATTTCTATAGAGAGTTCCAGGGGTGTCAAGCGATTCTACCGGCATCATAGAGAGCGGTGGTACTATTCAACCGGCACTACTATAGACTCGTACTCTGCCTACCTCAAAATTTACTTACAAGGTACTTATTCATATGTGTGATTTTGTATTATTTGTCAAAATGTTTGGCCGTACAAGATAGAGTCTTTTTTTGTGCCTATTTTTCGTTTCGTTAGTGGCTCTCATTTTTCGTTTCGTTAGTGGCTCTCATGACTCATGACTGCTGTTTTTGCTCTAGGCGGGCTGTTTGTTTTTGCTGGTGTACGTACGTAGCTGTACGATATGATAGCTATACGAGTACGTTCCCGCTACGTTGACGAAAACGTTATGATTAATTTACTCGTAGCTTTTACATTTTCGGCACTGCTGCTTCGCTGCTGCTGCTATGGTCTACCTATAACACGAAATAAGTGTACTGTGCTATCTTAGTCCTATTGATTGCTTCCGCCGGCTCTTCCACTCCAAGGTTTTGTTTTCTATGTAACCACCCCATTTGTTACACATTTTCGGTACTGCTGCTTCGCTGCTGCTGCTGCTGTGGTCTACCTATATCACAACAAGAACTAAGTGTGCTGTGCTGTTTTAGTCCTATTGATTGCTTCCGCCGGCTCTTCCACTCCAAGTTTTTGTCTTCTATGTAACCACCCCATTTGTTATACATTTTCGGCACTGCTGCTTCGCTACTGCTGCTGCTGTGATCTACCTATTTCACAACAAGAACTAAGTGTGCTGTGCTATCTTGGTGCTATTTATTGCTTCCGCCGGCTGTTCTACTCACGGATTTTGTTTTCTAATGTAGTAACCACCCCATTATTAACACTCGTCCTCAGCGCTATAATGAATACCGTGTCTTTCACGAACCAAATATACAAACGATATACTATAGATACACGAGTATTCAGTCAGGTTGATTTGGGCCTTATTTCTTGGGTCGCCCTCGTTATTGTTATAACACGCCTCCGAAGGGTATATAAACAATTGGCCTGCAGCAAGGACAACGAGATAAGAGCATAGTCTGACCATAACGCGGGCGAGGGGAAAACAGGTGCGGCGGAACTTGTGGCATACAAGGTTCGGGTCCATGTGTGTAAGTGATGTTCATACCAATTTCAAGAGTCGACGTCGAGTGGCGACGGCGATATCAGAACTTGTATTCGTTTCCAAACTGTGTTACTTCGATGACTTGCATTGCATACTCGGAAGCTTGCCTTGAAAACTTAATTAGTTTGAAGCTTCACTCGCCACATACGTGCCGGTGCCATGGTTTCAGGCTTAGATTCCACGGTCCCGATAAAAACGCCAGCTGCGTAATTTCCTGTTCAGGGTGTGTGGTTTACTATTACACTTATAAACGGACCTATAATCAAACCACCCAACCGGTAATGGACCAAAGCCATTTTTTAAATTAATTTTGAGATGGTCGATTATTCCCTGGCAGTGTCGTAAACTGTGTATACGAGTGTAGTGCAAGGGAGGATCATCGATAGTTGGTTCAACGATGTTTACAATAACTTTACGAGTACAATTTTTCGTTGTTTTCGTTGTGCTCCGTTCTTCTCTCTGTGCTCCGAACACTCTGTCACCTTCAAGGTGCCGAAGACGAGACCGACATGCGCGACCCCGTTGTCCTAGCTGTACGACGATTACCCTTTGTCACATGGAGAGACCACGCGGGGCATAAACATCCCAGAAGAATTTCGCCTTCAGGTGTTTCCGCTTCAGGTCCTAGATCAGTTGCTCCTTATGCTTGTGGTGCTTGCGAGATTGAGACTGGCTTGGTTCCGGGGGGTCATAACACGTAAAAGCAGACCAGTAGCCGTTACGGTGTTCTCAACCCACAAACGGTACCAGGTAAAGTACCAAATATATTTTGATTTTTGAAGTGGTCCGTACATTCTTCTCAGTTTTTCTAAAACTCGCGGCAAAGACGCGCTCAGGCATGAGCCTTAGCCTAGTTTAAGGTTGGGGTTAGGGTTAGGGTTACGGTTAGGGTTAGGGTTGGGTCGACGCCTTCTCGCGATTTGAAAAAAATACACACAAAAACACGAAAGCAAGCCTAACAACCTCTAAAAATTGAAATATATTTATTACTTTATCTGGTATGATTTGTGGGTCAAAGACCGGTAAAGGCGTCTCAGGTAGACCACCGTCTCATGCCCCACGCCAATGGAAGTACAGCCAGCATTAATTTGCCATTAGGGTCGTACAGCACGGACAAGGACGCCGTTGTTGGGGCGTGGGTTGTGTGGTTCGGGCAGCGAAAACAGAGTGAAGAGTTTGGGACGGGCGCAGAATCCCAATGATCGCAACGCGTAGGCTCCAGTATAGTGTGAAGAGTGTGTCCGCGTTGGCCCACGTACTTTTATGCTTCTATGCACTGTTCGCATTCCTATACATATATTCGGAAACGTAGTGTATGGTAAACTCGTGGAAACTTTGATTTTCCTCAGTGGTGCTTTTTTTTCTCTATACAGCAGATCGTGGTGGGTACCGCATATCGCGGCTACAACGACTTCAGCTCAAGAGAATACCCCTTGCAGCAGAGTACTACTGCATCATCATAACTAATTTTCGATTGCGGCTAACTCTTTAATATCTACGCGAAATGTGGACTCAAGGGGTGTCTAACGTAATATCAAATAAGAGCCTCAATAAACGGTTGAACTTAAGATGAGATATATATATAACGATCGTCTCAAAAATGACGCTGTCGATGCTGGTGAGCACAGAAAAACAAAAGACTTCCGCACAAGGCGCCAAATTGACGTTTTTTTGTGAGAGCGCCCTCTGTGGTAGTGGCAGTGGTAGTTGAAGTTGTAGTCGAAGTTGAAGTAGTAGTAGTAGTAGTAGTAGTAGTAGTAGTAGTACTAGTGGTAGTAGTAGTAGAAGGAGTAGTAGCAGTAGTAGAAGGAGTGGTAGTAGGAGTAGTAGTAGTAGTAGTAGTAGTAGTAGTAGTAGTACAACGAGTAGTAGAAGTAGTAGTGGTAAGAGTAGTAGGAGTAGTAGAAGCAGTAGTGGTAAGAGTAATAGCACGAGTAGTAGTAGTGGTAGTAATGAATTTAGTGTAGAAGTATAGACTATTTGTATGAGGTTTAAAAAAAAGTAGTTTTACAGTTTTTTAGTACCAGTAAGAGTGGCATGCAAGGAGTGGTAATGGGAGTAACCGTGGGTGAGGGGTCGATCGTAAAAACCCCGAAGCATGCTATACAATACCGAAGTATTATGCGCTTCGTATTTGCAACCCAAAACAAACAGGCCTCACGTATTGTACTTCATAATTAAATGCAGCCAAACACTCCAAAAGCAATCAAAACAGGCAAAACTCCGGAACTCCGCATTGAGCACTGAAATCGAGTGACGGCTCCCAAGCGTACGAGAAAGAGCACCGCTCCTCGCGTATCAAAAACAGATCATGAACGAGGCTCATCACCGCTGTACAACCAAACCCAAAGCCAAATCAGGACTGCCCGTGTAAAACACGACATCACACCATAAAATACCGAAGTATAGCGCGCTTGGTGTTTGCAACCACTGAAAAGCAACCAAAATATGCACAACTCGTATACTGCATTTCATACACCCACAAAAAGTAACCAAAACGAACACAACCCCGGAACTCCCCATAGAACCCTGAAATGAAGTGACGCCGACGGAAATATCCCCCACACGCGCTGAAGGCAACATCCCGCAAACTCAACAACGCGAACAGAAATATGCTACGCACCAGCTGCACGCCCTCTCCCACAAGCTCAGACCCCGCCAAAATCAAAAGATTCCACAGCATGAAGCCGGCTGCCCCTTCCTCCTCCCTAATGAAACATGACGCTGCGGCAAAGCCGTACGACCGTGACGCAGCGCAGTGCAGAGCGTACCTCCGACGCCCATCTTCCTCAGGAGCCCTCACGAGGTACGACCCCGAAACAGCGCAGACCTGGGCACCCCACCAGAGCGCACCACCGACGCCGTTCCTCCCCAGGAGCCCTCAAGCCGTACGACCCCGAAGCAGGGCAGCACAGGGCGCCCCACCGACGCCCTTCCTCCCCAGAAACCCTCAAACAGAGATCGACCAATACAGCAGCGAGCCCGCCCGGCCATGGCCTACTCACCCGTGCCCCTCAAAGTAGCGGGTCCAGTTTCGACGGGGTGAAGCTATCCAGAGCCCCCCCATCCGAGGCCCAATCCGACGCCATCTCGTCGAGGTACTTGCCGCGGTACTCCAATCTCGCCACTCCCAACAACCTGACCACCCGCCTCCTGTCCAGCAGCGTGTACATCGGCGCCGCTGTGGTCGAGTGTCCCCGTGGCCCCAGGCCTGCTCCCCGAATTCGTCCTCCAGGAGATGCCGTACGTCGGACAGCCGTGTGTAGAACGGTTTCAGCGATGCGGTGGAAACATCCTGGCGCGCGTCTCTCTGCCCTCCATCTCGATGACGACGCTCAAACCCTCCATCATCATCTCTACCACGTTCCACAGACCAGTCCACTTGTCGTGGTTTAACTTCGACCCGGTCCCTTGCCGGTGAAGCGAGCTGTCGCTTTCCCGCGCAACAACGGGGTCGCCCGTCGCGACGCAGGTGCCCGCCGACTACCGCTGGATCGATGCGTTAATGCGCTGGAGGGCGTTCTGTCTGCCCTCGTGCACTATCTCGAGCGCCTCGCGAACATCCCGTAGGTTGTGCCGGCGCCCTTCAATAAAGTTCTCTAGGCCTCCCGTGGGCTCCGTGTCATCCATCGGACGCACTAACATGTCAAGGGACGTACGCGGGCTGCGGCCGAACAGAAGCTGGAAGGGGGTCATAGCAGAAGGCAGGGACGGGTCTGGCAAGGTGCGCTTGATCCTACAAGCTAGAGCTACGTACTCGTCCCATCGGGTAGGCCACGCCATACACAACTTGGACAGCGCATCAAGCATCCACGCCCCTACTCGCTCTTCGCTCCCCTGCCCCCTCGGGTGATCGACCGGGACGAGGGCACCCCAAACGTCCGATACAGGTCAAGGAGCAAGCGCACGACCGCGTGGGCCTCCGTCGAGGGGAGGGGGTACGCGAAACGAAACCGAGACGTTTTAGCTACCACCAGTACCAAGTACTAGTTACCTGTTTCGGACGTGTTGGGGATCCTCTGTAAGTCTACCTCCAAACCTTCCCACGGCTCTAGGTATCTGGCAGGCAGGGTCGCTATGCGCCGGCTACGAGATTACTTCCTACGCCGGCCATCCGCCGGAGGACGAAAACAAAAATGAAATAGAAGGATCCTATACCTAAAACGTGTCATTTTTATGCTCATGGCACCCACCTGACAACACGTGTCCTCTCGCGTCTCTACACATACCTGGCCAATAGAAGCGGTCGCGCAGTAGTGAAAGAGTTCTGCCGACTCCGGGGTTCACGTATTGGCAGTGAACCAACGCGAGCAAGTCGGCTACCAAGACTTGCGGGACGGCTACCGGCGAGGTGCGCCTTGCCAGGGCTCGTTGCTGTTCTATCTCATACCAAACTAAGTCTGGATCGTCGAGGAGATATCTCGGTACCCCCCTTTCTCCCATACGCTCTCGCTTCCGTTTTCCTCTCTCCTCTCTCAGCGCCATTCTAACCTTACCGAGAAGCGGGTCTTCCTTCTGCAGTCTCGCCAGGCCTGGCACGTCCCTTTGCGCGTCGATGACCCGTTCGACCACCGCTCGTTCCGGCCGATGTTCGCTGCGCGGCAACCCGTCCCGCTTCGTGAGTGGGTCACGTGAACCGCCCTCCGGACCTGACGTGGCCCCCTCACGACCCGTTGGCACCACCGCTGACGAGGCCTTTTTCTCGACGGCGCCGCCCTTACTTTGACGCCACCCAGTAGCCTCCGTCGACGGTGCACCTTTGTCCTCTACCGGGGGGGCTAGAGAGGCCGGAAAAGCCGAAGCAGGGGAGGCTGAAGCAGCCCGAGGCCAGGGCACCGAGCGAGCCGAGTGGGCGGGGAGAGGGCGAAGCCGCACGGACGGCGTGGTCGTGCGAGCAGATCGACGCAGCGCCACCGCTAAGGCGCCTGCCCCCATCGCGGTACGTCTGTCATGAAACCTGATGGTGAGCAACTGCTTGTCGCCCACGCCTTCTTCCCCGGGTGCCTGTGGGGCAACGGCGCTGCGGTGAGCCTGCGGAACGCTGTCAACAACAGGTCCAAGCAGCGAGGGTGCAGCGGGCCCGCGTAGTCTCAGCAAGTATGATTTTGGAAAGCATCGTTTGGTTATGTGCTTCCCGGACACAACCCTCTTCTCGCGCCCACCCCCCGGGTCTGCCACCCCTTCCTTCAACGGCTCTAGTTCTCTCAATGGGAAACCATCCAACACCTGCCCATGCGGCCCTACGTAATTGCCTGGTGTGCCGGAGATTGCGTCGTCGGGAAATGAATCGTCGATGAAATCGGCGTTGGAGCCTGGTCTCAGCAGACGAGACAATGCGTCGGGGAGTTGGTGGAAAGAGCCAGCCCTTCATCGCATGGTCATTTCAAACTCGGCCAGACGCAGCAACCAACGGTACAGCTTGGGATATAGGTCGAGACTACGGAACAGCCAGGTGAGAGCGGAGCAGTAAGTGACGAGTGTGAACAGTCTACACGTAAAATAAGGCCAAACGTGTATCACTGCCCACAGTACCGCCATACACTCTCTTTCCGAGGCCCCTCTGCCCGCATCGGTCGCCCACCACCAGCGACTAGCGTAGGCAAGAATCCTCTCCGCTCCCTCGATCTCCTGCGTCAGGGCGGCACCGGCCCCCGCGGCGCTAGTATCTGTACGCAGCACGAACGGCTTGTCCCAGACGGGGACGGCTAGGATGGGGAGGGACGTCAAAGCAGATTTGAGGGACAGAAAAGCGTGCTGCTGCAGTTCAGATCACGACATCAGGTCTCTTCAAGAGCGTTTAGAGGCAAAGGCATAGTTGCCTTGTACGTCGGTAAGCAGCGCCGCCAGTATGCTATATCGCTCGACTAATTTCTTCAAGAAACCTGTCATGCCAAGGAACGCGCGCAGCGCCTCCGCCGTCACGAGCGGGGAAAGGTCCGCTACGGATTCAACATGGGACTCTTCCGGCCGCACGCCCTGCCGGTCGATTACCATGCCCACAACGTCCAGGCTCGCACAACACCACTCAGACTTTGGAAAGTTCCCCGAAAGCCCCGCCCCTTTCAAGCTGGCCAAGACCGCTTCTACGAGGGTGAGGTGTTGATCGGAATCCCCGCTGTAGAGCAAAATATCGTCGAGATAGCTCTCCACCCCATCCCCTTTCAAATCTCCCAACAATTCCGCCACCATACTCGCAAACGCCGGAGGCAACATCGTCAATCCAAAGCCGCACCGCTCATACTCCCACAGCTGCCCGAATGCGTCCCTGAACGCCGTTTTGGATCGATCCGGTTCTGCGAGCGGGAGCTGAAAGAACCCCGAGGCCAAGTCGATAAATGTGAACCATGAACTATCGGCCAATCGCTGAAACATACCCTGAATGTCGCCCAAGCAGCAGTTAAAGACGCGGCGATCCTGGCACAACCGCAAGGTGCCATCCTTCTTACGAACCGTCACGCATCGAGCCGCCCACGCAGAAGTAGATTTGCGAATGATACCTGCCTCCGCTAGCTTCTTAACCTTTCGCTGAATGGCATCAGCCTGCTTTGGGGAGAAACGCTGCTGCTTCGGTGCAATCGGCAATCATTCTTCGTCAATGAAGCGAATTCGCAACTCTCTCACCGTGCACATCTGGACTCGCTTCGTGCCCTCAGGAAACAACCCGGCAAAGTACTTCGGCTGCAGTCCACCCATCAGCCGGTTCTTCTGACCCACGCTGACTTGCCCGATGTTCGCATCGGAGAGCTCCACCCCGCGCGTCGCGGTGCCGTCGTTGCTAGAGTCAGGGGCAAGCGGGGGCTCGTCAACGGGCTTCTGGAACGGGTCAGAAAGGGAAGGGGGTAGATAGACGAACAGTGCGCGGAACCGATCATCATCCCTCACATTAATCCCAATGACCTTCGCTATCGGGTGCTCGCTTTGCACTACTACGGCCGCCCTGCCGGTGTTAACCACTCTACAGTACCAAGGGGTGCCCGGCTGCAACCATTGCACCCACCGCGGCATCCCCACCACCGCTCCCCTGTCGATGTCGTACTTTACCACCAGCTGGACCATGACCGCCTGCCGTTCGCTGGGTTGGGACCCCCTTACATACCCCTCATTTGCGACTCCGACAAACCCCTCGAGTTCTACCTGCCGCGACAGTCTCAACTCCCACTGTAACGCCCCGTCGTCCTCCCAAGCTGCCTACCGCACGGAACAAAACGGGAGCGACGGGGCTAACGGGTGGGCTGAGGTGGATATGAGCAAGTTATCAGTGGCGGGTTGCATTGCGCGGTACGGGTTCCATGACTGCTTCGTGGTTACGGTACACGGCTGGAACGGTACCCACGGCGCTCTAGGCGAATACTGAAACCCCTTCCCTTCTCCAAGCGAGATGACGCTGCTGTTAGAACGGAAAAAGCTCGGCCCCAAAATAAACGGGTACGGCAACCCCCGCACAATCCTTACCGAGACGTCCCGGGCCCTATCCTCTGGGGGCACGTCGACGGGCAACACCGTCGACCCCATGATCTTCATACCGCGGACCTTGCTACCTGCCTGGTTCGCTGCCTGCAGGGTGCCCTTACAACGACCACTAGGCTTGCGCTGCCCAGCTCTTCCGCCCCACTTGCGGACACTGTTCCAAAGCGCCAGGGTATGTATTTACCTCCCTCGGTGCCCGTGTCGATGAGGATACCTGCCGAAATCCGCCCCGTCACCCTCCTGGGGTTCCAGGCCCTACCCTGGACCCACACTGTTGCCCACTCCGCGCCGCTGCCAACCTAATGTCAACGGCCACGTCTGCGCGGGGCGGGGGGTCGAGCGCACACAAAGTGTTTCCAGGACGTGACTACATCTCCGGGGCGCGCCTTCAGGCGTAAACCCCGACGTCGCTGTCGCCGCTCACTGATTTTACGCCCTCGTCGAAAACCGTGGCTATGACGTCGACCTGCTTACCAGATAACACGTTCAATCTGCGCTGAGGGAGCAGCAGTTCCGCTCCACTCGCTCGCTGGTCCGATGCATGCCTATTGCCCGCGGGAGCCTTGAAATACCCCGCCGGCATCAGAGAGGTGTCGTGGTTAAACGAATACTCCCGGCGGGGGCAGGTGCCCTGAAACGCAAATGCGAAGCATATTATAAGATTCGCCAAGACCGCGGTACCCTCCGGGGGCGATAGGTCGGCCTCAGCCAGCGCTGGTAGATCCGATGTACCGGCACCCCCCCGTCATGTCCGTCTCCTGACTGTTCCTCCGGGGCGACCCCTGCGGGTGGCGGGATCCCGTAGAGACCCCCCCCTCCTTGAAGGGAACCCCGTGCTGACCCGGCGTGGAAGCTGTCTGGTTCGTGATCGTTGCGATGGCAGGTTAGTGGCGGCCTGCTCCCGGCTGCTGACGGTTCAGCCCCTGCTCGCTGTTGCCCCGACGTGTCGTGCTCCGGATCTCGTCGTGTACACATCAGAAACGCTCGTGCACCACTCCCTGCAAGACGGACTGATTGAACGCACTCGGCAACAACAGCTGAATCAGACGCTCCCGGAGGTCCATCAGCTCCGCCTTCGTGATGTATCTCCAAACCAACGCCGCTTCGGAGATGTCGGGGCGGACCGGGTCGGCAGTAAACGCTCGGTACACCACCACCAAACATCGTGCAGCGGCCCTCCACGTTTACTCGCCACTTGCCGTGATTGTGTGCAGTGCCGCCTCGGCTGCCTCCCTACCTCCTAACTGCTGCAACCTCTCTCGCAACAACTTACGCAGCCACTCGGTCGTAGAGACCTCGTGCGCGTGGATATAGATAAAGGAACTGTCGATTGTGGGCACTTCGATTACTTAGTTCGACAACAGCTCATCGTATGTGCCCAAGTGGTCACCTATGATCACTTGCATCAACTCCTTGCACAACTGTGCCATTCCACCCAGCGCAGGGCGGTGGTGGGATAAGCCCGGGATAGAGGGGCGGTCTGGCGTGAGCGCCCAGACCCCGCCGTCTGTCGTGCTGAGTACTATTTTTTTCAGCCTGTCCTAGAAGGGGATTTCGTTATTGCGAACCGACAACTCCTCTTGGGACGCCCCGGTGTAGATTGACCCCGTGGCCTTGCTGTCCATCTTCATCCGAATCCGCCTGATCGCCTCGTTGGGGTCTTGCATATCCCGCGGCTCGCGTACCTGACCTGCCCACACCGGTGCGCCCACCGGTGCAGCGGGGCCCACCTGCGCCAAGGGGGGCATCTGCGACACGGCCGGGATCGATAATGCCGCCGCAACGGCCGGGATCGGTAACGCTGGCGCCGCGGCCGAGATCTGTATGCCGTAGGCCACGAGGAGCTGCTGGATCGTATGCGGAAGCGGCTGTAGTTGTTGATCCGCAGGAGCAGCGTGTTGTTCGGCCGCAGGAGGCGCCTGCTGTTGGGCCGCGGGAGCACCCAGGGCCGGAAGCGGCTGTGGTATCTGGGCCGCGGGAACAATCTGGGGCAGGGGGGGCGGCAGCGGACCCTGCGTGAGGGGAGGCCGCCACGGCTGCGGCGGCGGCCCCGGAGGCGGCTCCTGGCCGGTCGTCGGCCGTATTAATGATCCTGAAGCCCCCGCGGCCAGGGCGGCGGCGGTCCCTCAGACAGCGGGGTCTGCCACTGACCCCCTACCGTTACGTTTCACCAGAACAAAGGAGCGGCCACTTGGTCAGTAAGACCCCCCTCGCATTAGCACGACACTAACAATACTGTCATATGGTTTCGTGATATATAGTATTCTTATGTTGTACTTTGTCAAAAATGTTTCTGACTGACGGGACTCCTTATCCCAATATCGTTCCAATCTCATTGATATTTTTAGTTTTGTACTAGAGCTATGGGGTGTTTCGTCAGCTTAAGCGTACGCGCTATCCCAAAGTCCGTTTTAAAGACGAGCTGTGGAGCTCCTCAAATGAGGAACCTCAGAAAACATTAGGTGCATCCCTACCGCGGCATGCGTCTACCAGGCTTCTGAGTTTCAACCCCACAAAACTCGATTGGCTCTCGATTACGAGAGCAAGGGGTCATGGTACGGGTGATATGATATACCAATACAAGGCTCCCCTAGGTTTGCTGGTGTTGTAACGCTGTGGTGTTATACCGCTGCTACTGCTGCAGCTGATGTACAGTGGCTGTGCTGCGCAGCCGTAGTGGTTTCGATCGTCCTCGAAGGCACGATCCTGACAGCACTCGAGCACGAGTGGAAACCCGAGTTCGATTAACGGATTGGACACCATGTTACAGAGTCAAGCGGTGTGCGCGTCATTCAGTATGATGCAGTAGTATCATCGGCCTCATCCGCCACATGCAAATCACTCATGATATAGTCCCTGGCACCACTCGGGTCTGCTCAGGTATGCTCGTATGCTAAAACACCATGTATTATTATAGTTCCAGACGATACGAAGGAAGCACGCGTGTAATACAATCATACTATGCGCATTCGCAATCTTAAGCTCTCTAAGTTTGCAAAGACTGCCACCAGCATGCGCGTAATTCCCCCCGGCCTGTGGTGCGTACTGCTGCGCCAGCTTCTAGCGGGATGCTGCAGGAGTGTTCTTGCGTAGAGGATCACCTAGGACAACCGAACCAGCTATGGAGAGCTAAGAGGTGGAGCTGCATTGTGCGCTGGGGCTCACTGCGCAATCTGTTACCTCTAGAGGAAGACGTATGGCTCCGGGTATATTTCATATTTCCCTCTTTGACTTACATGCCCTGTCCTCTCCTGAAAACCCCTCAGGCCATTGGGATACCACCGTAACAGTGCATGCTTCAAGGTCGCAAAGATACTTGCAGTGTACTTCATATTTTGAGGGTGTATTTGGTGTGTTGTCTTTCCATTATTGAGTACCGCGAATATTTGCGTATGTCCTACAGTTACTTGGTTGACCTATGGCACGGCCCATAGATCGTGCCATGTATAGCAGCATATCGCACATGGCCCATGATACGTCCCATATGATATTGGAGGGAGGGTGAAAGGGGCCGCCGGTCGCAGGCTCGCGCGATGCCAACAATGTTAGCAGCATTGTGGCGAAATATGGAGGCCAAACGTAATGCCAACTGTTGATAGCGCTCTACACACTGACCACGGAGAGCAACAGAGACAGCCGTCGTGAATGTCATACTGCTGCAGTACACATGCATATATACGTGTTTACTCGTATCTTGGTCACGAACCTGATACATGCATTGAACGACTTGGTCCACAGCTGTCGCTGCTGCTGTACAGCTCTGCCTATTCCGCCCGAGAGGTTCGACCGCCCCCCTTACACACCTCCGAGACAGAGGAACAACAACAGCAGTAACTCACTGCCGTACTGGTACGTGTGTGTATCTTGGATACTGTGGTCATATATCCAACCGCCATATTGAACGATTTCCTACCACTGGTTATATGATCTGTACAGCTGTTGTTATGTACCATGGTATAGAGGTGCATACCTGGTATGTATCTTCGCTATCTGTCCGACGTAGGTATCATAAAGCAGCAGCTGCTGCTGTTGCTGATACTAAATATCTCCGCCCCCGCCTAATCCCAGTTCCTCGCCAACAGCAGGCTCATGGACTATGGGTAAGGGTCTGAAAATATATGTGCTGCTATTCGCGCGTTTTTGGTGAAATGGATCGCCCCGGTGGTCCGGTGTTTAACTTCGAATATTACTAACGTTGGAGTCAGGGGTTCAAATCTCGATATGGAGATTAGTATTTCTAGAGACACCAACTGCCGAGACCACTTTGTAGCGTGGGTAAGCACAATTCGACGCGTGTCGACGAGGGATGAAAACGCTGAATTCTTCTCGCGATAAAAAATGAGACGCGTACCTTCGTGGGGGGGGGAGAGAAGAGCCTGCTTAGTGGCTCCCGATCTGAGTTACGTCTAGGTAGGGAGAAGGAGAAAGAAAAAGTGTAAAGAGAATAGATGGAATGAGCAAAACATAAATACAAAAAATAAGGACCGGTATAATATTAATATCGACATTAAACGGTCGTTATTTTTACGGACATAGGCCCGAGGTCAGAGAACGACATCGCAGGAAGCCACGATCGACGGTCCCCGCCATGGTCTTTTGTTTGCCCGCGCAACGGCCATGGCAGATGACGACGACAAATCCAAGCGGATGCCGTCGTATCTGTTGCTCGCGATGCCCTAGATCGCTGTTTAACCAGGTGCGTAAAAACGCACTAAATCCAAGATAAAGCCATCCACAAACAGGTCCTCATTTTTTCGTTTTTTAGCTACAGTAGTATTGTCTTGACTGATAATACATATATATATTTATTTTCATTAGTTCGTCTGGTAGCAATCAACGTCCACCTGGCTTCACCCCTTAGCTACAGGCCAAGCCTTTTGCTTCGCTATCAAGCCGTCTAAATTTGTCTTGTGGGAGAACGCCGACCTTGCTCCTACAGGATTTCGCCCCGGTGGCGGTATCGCGGCTTTGTACGTTCCGGTCGTTTAGCAACAATCAAGTTTTAGTTTGATGGCCTCGTCCCACGTCGATTTATACATCGATGGCTCTACGCCAGCTACGGACTGCGGGAGCGGTTCTACGTCGGCAGGAAACCAATTGACATGCACACGCTCGACTCCCCTTTGTTCTCCTCGGGTCCTCCAGCCAGCAATGAAATTACGTCCTTGGCGGTCCAGGGTGTACTCCTCAAGAGTCTCCTGTCTTCATCATCGATTTTGAAGGTCGCCACCAACAAAGCGATTTGGGCCTCGGAGTTCATCATATACCAATACCGGCCCCCAGCAGTCTTGTCACCATCTAGCCGTTGGCTCTGACCCCGGCTCCGGTCCCATGTCCTCACGAGGGGCCGTCCCCAGTAGTCGCTAAGCTCGTGCGCTCCCTCCCCGACACAACCGCGTCACGGGGGCCCTTCCCCAATAGTTGCTAAGCTCGTGCGGCGCCTTCTGAGACAGGACTGCGTCACGGGGGCCCTTCCCCAGTAGTCGCTAAGCTCTGGCGCCGCCATCCTGACAGGACGGCGTCACGGGGCCCCGTCCCCAGTAGTCGCTAAGCTCGTGCGCTGCCCTCCCCGACAGGACCGCGGGTGGATCCTCACCACTCCCTTGGTCTGTGTCGGCAGTCGATGCTACCCTGGAGTCGCTATCGGCCCTCCCTACTGGGACCGAGGTGGCATCTACCGCGCCCCATTCGGGCGAACCTATCCTCTCGGCTGTCCCATCACCGGCTCCATCGGCGACAGACGCCTGCTGTGAGCGCTCCTGCAAGAACGCAATTACATCAAAACCCTACGTCAGGTCGAGGTCGTCTAGACGAGCCATATCGTCGTCCAGCCGACCCACCACCCCCCCACCACCTTGATCCGACGTGCTCTCGTCGTCTGGGACGGACCCCCCCTCTTCCGTAGACAAGGGATCATTTGGTTGTTCCTTCATCCTTGAATGCTGACACCTGAAGCGGACCATCATCACTGTCGTCGGAGACGTCGTCGAGCCTCGCTCAAACCTTAGTCGTCACCGCCTACACAGCCTCTTCCTTCGCTGTGGGGCACAGAGTAGCAGTATGCCCCTATCCGTGGCAGCGACCGCATAGCTTCACCGTGCAATCGGAGGTCCATTGGTCGTCTGCTTGCCACACCTGAAACACGTCCCCGCGGGGGCATTGTGTTCGGCGGTTTTGGAGCTGCTGCCATCACCACCAGTAGCAGTAGCCGAACGACCACCATCCTCGGTGGTGCGTTGACTGCCGGCGGAGCCACCACCGTCCTCGTAGGTGCCCTTACCGCTTCGTCCGTGTTTCATTCCAAGTCCGCACCTGTCTCTACCGCGGGATCCACCTCTCATGCGCCAGCCGCTGCCACCACCGCCGCGTACATTACACGGCCCTAGTTCGAACTTCTCGCCTAGCCTGCATTCGACCGCTTCTTCTTGTTGACAGAACGACGGCGATGCCGCTCTCGCACAGCCTTGATGATGTCATCGCGGCGGATGCTGTCGTGGGACACCAGGTTCTTTGCCTCTACCTCGTACTCGAGTGGCAGAGCATCGATGAATGTGGTGTAAAGCATGTGGTCGTCGAGTGTCATACCAGTTAGGCGCATCTCTGCGGCAAGATCCTCTATCTTACCCACCTCCTGAAGCAGATTGCTCCCCTGCGTTATCCTAAAGATGTTACGCGTTAGGAAATATCCAACATGGCGCCAGCTGTCTGGGGACCGTGCCAACCATTGAGAGCGTCCCACGCTTCCCACGGCGAGACACACCCGTGCAGGATGGTCTTGTCGCTCTTGGCCTTAAGAGCCGTCGATAAGAAATTCCATGGCAACCTACGTTCGTGTACATGCTCGGGGCTAATCCCCCTGGAAACAAAAACCTCGTTCTCGGTGTCTAATTCTCGTACAGGAATGTGCTGCGGAGGGTCGGACACAAATGCACTCAAACAGCCTATCACATTCGAACGAAAGTTTGCATATTTTGCCCAGGGAATAAAGTTCTTTCTTCCCACTGAACATCGGTTCAGGAGTGTGCTTTTAGCCTATTGTACGTGACGACGGCATGTCAAAAGCAGCAAGCTCACCGCTGGGGTATATACCCCTCTCTTCAGCCCTTTTCGGATGGTCTCCAGCTCTCCCGAGCTGGTATGGCTGATCCCTCACCGCACCAACCTCGACAGGAACAGCAGCTCATCCGCATCCCGTCTCTCATATAATTCGCAACTCACGGTCAAGGAACATCGTACCTTTTGCTGCTGCTGTGTCTCGTACCGCAGGCTCTCCCGCAGTAGAGTTGGCTTGCACAACAGCAGCAGTAGTGGGTGGAGCCCCTTGGCTCTCCCGCCCAGCAGTGGTGACCTCAGCACCGCCAGGTTCCACTACAGAAGAGCCGCCCTCGACCCCCCTGGACTCTGCTTGGTCGATATCCCTCTTGAACTCGACCATCATGTCCCTCATCGCATCTATCAAAGATGCTTAGCTAGCTGCGATTATCTGCTGGACGTCACGTCTCAACTCAACAATCACAGGGTTGGACTCCGCCGGTACCAAACCCATGTCCGACATCCTTCCTTCTCTGGTACAAGACCTATTGAATCACTAGTGTGTTCGTAAGTTCCAAGGCCTGATGGCATGACCACCCCGCGATCAGATGAGATTATTACGATGTGTTTTAGCAGAGCGCAAAGCAAGGGAGGGTGATACCAGAGAGAGAGCGCAAATATAAGTTTGATGTGGTTCTCGATCATGACGAACAGCACGGCCCACCGAGTAGACGTGTTTCATATATCTTGACAAAAATTAATCAATGCACGCGAACGGGACACCGAAAAGGAAGATGGCGGGACGAGACGACACAGCTGGACCAATGCCAAGTCACAAACACGACGCCATATAATCCTCTTTGCTTACCCATGAGCCCTCAGCAAGGCGTTCATATAGATTAGCAAGGCTCACGCGTCCATCTGGTTCGGAATTCACGGCGTTCAACTCCATATTATGTGCCAATAACGTAACACGGCTGGACTCCTGCGTTCCTCTTCCGTCGGGACGCCCAGCAAACTTTGCGGACCAGGTGGTCTACGCGTTTAGATGGCGGTGTCAGGAGCCGACAACCAGCGCAAACTTAATCTAAATACCAGCAGGTACAAAAGAAGCATGCGATTGTCCGCATCACTATCCAGGATCACTTGGGCTACGTAAGGGTGACAAGCGAACGTAGTGCGGACCAGATGGTTTACGCTTTTGGGTAGCAGTGTCGAGAGCCGACAATCTACGACAAACCTCACCCAAACACAAAAAGATACAAATGGAGCATGTGATTTTCCGTACTACACAGGATCACTTGGGGCGTTTGCGACGGTCGGACGTCATTTAATTCGTCAACCCAGGATATCGTGTAACTTGAATGTTTCAAGACAATGGCATCTAGTTTCGAGGGAGCACTCGTACGTTCAAATATGACTCCTTCCTTTTGAGGCTTTCAATGGAAATCTTGCCTATGAGGGTGTAGTGGAGTCTCGTGTGTTCACGCCTGAATTTCCGCGAAATATTTACAACAGCAGACAATGGAAAACGAGGCTAGGGTGCCGCCTCGTTCATGCAGTAGGCCGTGTACAATCGAAATAAACAACAACCAAATAATCTCGCCGCATAAAAGCAACACACTGCAGCCTAAGCCCCTAAAACCCACAACAGCATCGCGGCCGCACCCAACTCGAGACGGCATGCACCGAAACAAGGGCCACGAGTCAGCCTGTTGGTTAAACCCCATCACAGCATTGACAGGCCTTACAAAGTTGGATACGAGACGAGATTGACTCCCAGATGATCACACAAACTCATGTATATATTGTCGAACCATCGAGTGAGGCAAGGATCCCAGCACGTTGCCGGCCACTCATTTTCTTGCAGGAGCACATTCATATCCCCACTACAGTAATCCCTCATCAAACATGGATTTCCCTAATCTCCGGTGGAACACCTCCGTCGTAAACCAGAGGACAACTAACATCCCCGCTCATCGGTGGACGACAGCAATCATCGCCCCTGCTCAGTACACCGCTAAAAATATCCCCCCTGCTTAGTATACGACCAATATTACCCAACGCAGTGCAGGGCACAGTACGCGTGACATTGTTGATACTAAAGCACCGCAAATATCGTAATAACTCCAAAACTACTCCCAAACCCAAGAACCAAAATCTATTCCAAATCCTCAAATCTCAAATCAAATTTGCAAAACAAAAATCAGCTTCAAGTCCAAAATCCCAAACAAAAATTCCAGACAAACAGTGGTGTCCCTACTAATCGAGGCAAAACAGGCATCGAACACACCAAAGAGAAAACCATCATTCACTGTTGTCTTATACAATGGCGTTTTTCGCGAAAGAAACCAAAAGTACAAAATTTCTAAAAAAAACAGACGAATGAAACCTTTACTCTGAAATTAAGATAAACTACTCCCATCCCCGAAACCATGCATCAAATATTGATCAGAGTTGTCTTATGGCATAGTGGTTCTCGCAAAAACAACCTCAAACCACAAAATAATTCCGAAAAACTGACGAAGAAATACTTCAATCTGAAATCAAGATATACTACTCCCACGCCGAAAAAGTTCATCATATTTTCATCAGATGATCCCGGTGAAAGCAAAACGTCTCCCTGGAGACAGATTTCGTCAAAAGGTCTGCATGCCGCATCTCTGACTTCACGGAGATAATGACAAAACTCTCCCCGGAACACAAGCCTCCTCAGAAAATGGTGGCGAAGGTCAATATACTTCGAGTTCGACGTGTATATTGGATTCTGCGCTAACTGTACCGCTCCCTCGTTATACCCGGAAATTCCTGATACATAGCAGTGGTCCAAAACCAGGAGAAATAAAGCTCTACACCTACCGCATAAACATCACCTCCTTGATAGAGTCACCAAGCGCTACGTACCTAGCTCCAGTGGTCGATAGCGTCACGCACTTTTGAGTCCTCAAAACCAGCACACGCATGCCCCCGCGCACATAACCGCCGCCCCCGGAAACTGACCTCCTATCCGTTGCCTTACTAGTATAGTCTGCGTCAGCAAACACTACCAGCTCAAGTCCACTGCCCCTCTAAAACGTAATACCAGTACCTAAATCACTCGTATCAAAATTAAACCCCAAAATATCAATCCAGAAAACAACACTCTCTCTGCTAAAAACACACAAACCCGTCGAATGTCCATCATCTGCTCTGCTTCCATATTTAAACGGCATTATCCAATACGGAAACGACCCAAACAGCCATAATCGACTCTCAAAATCAAGACATAACTCATCCCTCATTTTCCCCGAATACGCATGACAGTATTCTACACATCCATATATTTCAAGTAAGCATGGGATAAATCCGCTCGACCAAACGAAAAGCCAACCCGTCGGCGGGACAATACTCCACCCATTAATACTCAAACTGGACCGGACGCGCCCCCGCACAGTTCATGGCCACTTCAGTCTCGAGCATTCTGCCGTGAACCGAGATTTTTCATACCAAACAAAAAGCCTCTCACACCGCTCACACCAAAAAATACATTAAGGCAATCAAATCAATCTCGATCAGGCTCACAATTCAAAGATCAAACAATGCAATCGATCACCCAGTATCAGACAAATTTTATCCAAATAATTCCAAACGTTTCCATCAGACTCTACTACCACAGCTGCCTCCGCCGCGGCTGCCCCCTTCCGGTCTCTGACCCCGCCGCCGCTCGGGTCCGATCGCTGATCGCCCTTGGTGAAAACGATCATACCTCCCGAAGGATTGACTCGACGCAATCAGGGGAGAGGTTGCGCAATCGAGTGACTAGGGACTGCATCGGATGTATTCTACTTTTCACGCATTCAGCTTCAATATGCAAACCATTTGCCATCAATACTCCAAGTTATCAAACGCCACTGTTGATAATGCGGGAAGCACCATGATATACCCTAGATAACGTGGCCCACTTGACCGAGGATTCACTCAATTCTCCATCATCCAAACCGCACACAAAGAGACGTTTAACTCATACCTGCAATGAAACCTCTATGAATACCTCAACAGCGGTACCGGGGCAACAGACGTTGGGGGAGAGGGTATTCCAAGCTGCAATCGGCTGCAACGCAGACAGTATCAGGGCCTAGCACACGTACCAGGTAGGCAACGACACATATATCGTACTCGTATCACCTTCTAACGATATCTGGTAACAGACAGCAGCTGTTTTGTTGTACTACTATCTACGCTGCATACGTCGCACACCATAAACCAAAGATGTATGCCAGTTGACGGCACTCTGCCCCCTTGACGGACAGCCGTCAATGACTTGTACCTACATTGTTAAACCTAATATGTAAAGTCCAAAGAGACCGTGACGCGACAAAGCTAATCGTACTGCCGATATAAACAAAATATGAGTTTCCCGCAAATAGTACAACAGATGCGAACCACAGAAAATATATTACAGCATTCCAACAACCTGTGCATCTTGCTCTTAGTACATTACAGCTCGTACATCACACAGCACCGCGTAACACGTACCGGGACCACGCACCACGAACCGTGCCAACTCAAACGCCGTACACCTGCAGGAGATGTTGATCACTCCGTTACAGCTCATGTGTAGTCTACAAAGGGCGTAAATGTATAGCACTGCGCAGTCAGTGGCCGTCGTTCACAACTTTTTCAGGTATAATTTGTTGCAATCTGTTTCCTGCACGGGTACTGCGTGCCCCAGACTGCTCGCGGAGAGATTGCTTGACCTCTCATAATTCACCATCTTTCAGCTTTCGAACATCACGCTTCACTCAACTCTGACTTATCTTATGCCCCGCAATGACGCTCCACCATGAAACCACAACACAGCAGATTCAGACATCGCAGTCCTGTAGTACGCCTACAGACCGCCTGAACACCATTAGCTACGTGCCATACCTAGTCGCGCATACCTCTCTTTTCCTCTCAAATCTCCAACCCGTTTATGGTAGGAATCATCGTTTTTAGTTTTCAGAACAATCTATAAATCATTAAAACACGGAAATGATCACCAAGCAATCAACACCAAAATACGTGCCTGGGGCGAGCGCGTTGCTCTTGCTGATGGTGCGTCGATCCCTTGTATCTCTCTCGTTCCCGCTCAGAGCAGCGCCTCCTGTCGAGCCCGTGCAACGCCCCCCAACCGATGGCGCCGACCCTTCTACCAGTGCCCACCATTGCTCTCTCCCGCTCTCGCTTCCTCGGGGGATAATTAGGATTCTTCACCGTTCAGCGGCCGTAGTGCTTTGGGCACCCAGGTGTCTTCCAGTACGCCTTCCGCCGTGCTCCCGCTCTTTCACTGTTCCAACTACTGCTGTAGTGCTCCTTTTATGTCTCTACTACGGCCCCAGCCGTACCACTCCCTCAATTGGTCTCCCTCACAGCCCCTGCGGTACTTCTCTCTTTATTTCTTCTGCCTCCAGCGCAAAGCGGATCCTCAACCTCATGCCTTAGTCTACGCTGTTGTTGCTGCTGGGGCCTCTGAACTTCGCCGTCGCTCAAAGCGCCATAGGTTTCCTGTGGTTGTAGTCTCCGCTTCTCGCACTTACGGCGTGGCTGCGCTTCTTCGTCGCTGCAGGTGCAGCAATCCCCTCACTACTGCTGCTTCTGTTGCTGACGGGGCGGCTGGGCCTGCTGCTGCTGCCCCGGAGCGCCTTCGCCCCATGCACCGTGCGCACCTTGCTGCTGTGGTTGTTGGGACGGCATTTCCTCATTCTTCTCTTTTACTCGCTCATTTACTCCCTACTGGATCACTTGCCCTTCCAATTCCACTACGACAGGCCTTTGAGCATCGGCCTCTTCACAGAAAATACCGAGCTTAGAATTCATCGCCGGCATCTCAAGCTCGAGTTCAGCGCGACAGGTCCTCTCCATCTCCAGGCGGAAGACACATGGATCCATCGCAGGCATTGCTTGGTACGACGCCCACAAAGTTTCCTCTACGCGCTCGATCTCTCGCGAAATCGTCTGTGCTGCAATCTCTGTTTTGCGCAATTTGATCTCTTCGATCATGATTTCGACGTAGTCCTCACTGATGCCAGAATACCCCGGATTCGACATGACTCCAACGTCCTTAATCCCCCGGGGCATATCCTAAACCAATGCTCTAGCTTGTGAGAACGGTTAGCATCTTACGATGTCGTGCTGGATAAACCCTGTCACATCATTGACAGGCCTTACAAAGTTGGATACGGGACGAGATTGACTCCCAGATAATCACACAAACTAATGAATATATTATCAAACAATCGAGTGAGGCAAGGGTCCCAGCATGTGGCCCGCCACTCATTCTCCCGCAGAAGCACGTTCATATTCCCACTACAATCATCTCTCATCAAGTTTGGAACTCCCTAATCTCCGGTGGAACATCTCCGTCGTTACCCAGAGGACAACCAACACATCCAGAGCCCGCACGCTTCTGTAGACGCCGGGTTCGCGGACATCGGTAACATTCAGCTCTCGCAATCAAACATTAAAAAAGTTGCTGCCAGACAGACGGTGGCGGTACACAGCAGACGGACAGACAGGCACACGTACAGAGTGATTGAAAAATACACTCCTGTACGCACCCCGTAATGACGAGGGTTGTTGCTGCACACTTAAAAAAAATGGCCTCAATACGAATCACGGCCGCATTAAAAATTACGAAACGTCCCCCCGATGGACAATCAAGCCTAACCTAAACGATACCGGACAGACCATTGGGGCGCACACGTTGCTGAGGTTGTACTCATTTCATGCATAGCTGTAGTCATATGGCAATTGGGTGGGTCTTTAAGCAAAACGTCCCCCGACAAGTCTTGTCCAGTTTACGAGTGCCTTCCAATAACAATAACGGCTCACCAACCGCCTACCGTCCCAGACCATACCAAAGCTGTCACAACCACGCCCGGAACCGTCGCCCGCCCAGGTTTAGTCCCCCTCTTCGCTCTCGCTGACGGTCTTTACGACCCAGATCGTGTAAGAACAGCAACACCTACCCCTAACCCTAACCCTGACTCTGCGGCGCGGTTAGGATATATTGCCACGACGCTCGCTGGCTCGTCACGTACGCGCTGGGATGGGCGCATGCGGGCACATACCCAGTATATAATAACGGCCTCGTCCTCGTGTCGTGTGCGCAGGCGCTTCGTTTTGATTTAAGCCACCGACCATATGTGAACGGCGGTTTTTCTACGCAGAGGCGGTGGTACGGCCAAACGCGAGCGATTGACCAGTCGGATGCTGTTCGCGAAGATGACCGGTAGGAATGAGCTGGGATCATGTGGGCCACCGAAGAACTTGTTAAACTGTCTAGTTGGCGAGATCACAGTTTTTCTATCCACCGAAGGGCCAACGGAACTATCCCCGGTGTAGGTTTGAGTTGGAACCATGCTGGGGGTCACTGCATCAATTTTGGCGAGCAAGTGGTACTCGGAGATCCTTTAAAAAAGGCAAAGTTTCATGGCCATGTGGCATGAGCACAAGTCGAAGAAGAGATCGGGGCCCCGCGCATCCTGCATGCGTGGCGCTCAACGCAAGGGAGCGGGCAGGGATCTGGTAGGGAAACCTCCATAGAAGAAAGAGGGAAAAAGACGAGAGACAGGGCAGCAAGGCACCAGACCGACTAGTAGGTAGAACCTGTCTCTACGCAAAGGCAAAATGTCTCGAATGCATCAAATTCGATCTGATGTATGCCTAAGTTGAGCGCCTATTGCCCGTCCGCGGTGGTTTGTATTTGTTTGGGTAATGTTCAGTGTATACGTTGCCTGGAATATCTCCCTCGGGATAGTGGTGCGACAGCCGGTACCGCCACATTACCACCGCTGGCGTGTTTGTCTGCGCTAAGCATTATCCCCCCACTTATGCTAGTTCCTTCATTCGTTTTATGTTCCCTTCACTTGGGAGAAAAGAGGCGACGGAACCCGCAGGGGCACCGCTGTCGTCATAACGCATCCTACGGTAGAGGTGCACCCTTTGCCTTCTGAGGCTCCTTACTAGTGGAGGTCTATACCTCTCCAAACACCTGATTTGGGGAAAAATAAAAGTGTTACCCGATGAACAATCCCACAGCCTAGGTATACAACGAAAGTTATTCCAAAACATGAACGAAATCCCGACGATTTTGGGTTAAGGAGCCCCGTCATTCAGAAACCGTTTCTGCCGAAAAGTGCAACCTCTATCGTAGCACGCGCCTCAAATACAGTAGTACAATATAGGATCGGCTTGGGTATGTTCTGTATTTGTGTTGCCTACCCCGTATCCCTCGCGATATGGGTGCGACAGCGGAGACTGTGAGTTCACCGCTTTTTGGTTTTGGACTTTGTTAAACCATGGCCCGTTTTCATTCCTCTGGTTCTGGTGGTCCTTTCTTTTTATGTTCTCTTGTATATATGATTGGGGAGTACGTAGGCCATGATGGCGGTATGGGCACCTCCTATATGTACTGCAAACAACCCTTAAGAAGTATGGAGGCGACGACGGCGATATCGCCACCGCTGTCCCAAGGTACCGATAGCACATCCGAGACCATGCGATAATGCCTCTATTTCCACAGCAGTAGTTTCATTCGGAACCCGGAATATATGTGGACTGCCCTCAACCCGGGTTGGGCAGTGGTACAACATCTGCGTTGCTACGTATCTTCTGTTTGTTTTTGCAGTTTTTTTGGCGTTCTGTCCTTGCTCTTTTGTTTTCATATAAAGAAATGTTGTTTTCCTGTGTACCTCCTCCCTAACCCCTTGCGTTCGATATAGTTTTTTTTTTTTTTTTTGATTTTTTCTTCGTTGTATTTCGTCTTTTTGATTTTTGTTTCTTTACCTTTATTCTCATTAAATTGTTTCTCATTATTTTTACATTAAATTATCCCACCTTTCTGTCTTTGTTCGTGGTCTTTCTCCCCTACGACCTGTCTGGTGTCTGGTGTGCTTGGTTGTTTTAAGGCCGCGGGGGATCCCTAAGGAATATTTTGTTAAGTAGGCGCGCGTAGGCGTTTCGCCAAAAAATTCAAACGGCTTGGAGTTAGAATTAAGAGTTTTACAAGCAAGATCCACTTTTCTCGGAGCGAAAAACCTGATGTAAATTTTGAAAACATAATTGTTTTTATTGCCCTTTTCTGCCCTTTTTTGCTCGTGGTTTAGCCCAATCCTTGACTACCTCAAACGGCGACGAATACTTCCCGTCCGCACTTTTTTCGGGTCCTTTTTTTCTTTTTCTTTTTTTTGCTCGTCCCATCTATTGTCTTCGCACTTTTACTTTCTCCTTCCCCCTCCCTAGTCGTAACTCAGATCCGGGGTCAGATTAGCAGGCTTTTCTCCCCCCTCCCCACTACGGTACGCGCCTTCATTTTAGTAGAAGAATTCGGCACTTTCTTCCCTCGTCGCCTGGCGTCGAATTGTAAATTAATAAGTGTCTCAAACGATCCGCGAAACCCCCATATAATTTTTGGTGAAAGCAGTTTCTTCGCACGTGCTGTAGCCATGGTGGTACTGAGCAACTCGAAAAGTTATCAAATCATGTATTTTGGAGCAAAATTACGTTTTTTTTGGCGATACTCGCTTGCATTGTTTACTTCACCAGATCAACTCGTAAGTCGTTTCTCGCTGCCTACGACGGCTGCCCGTGGCACCCGACGCCGGCACGCACCTCATGGCGAACGTGTCTCAGTTTTGCGGGCTGTGGTCGCTCGTGAGGAGATGTAGCTGTCCTCAAGTAAAGAGTAAACGTTCACATGGGGGTTCGGTTGTGTTTTGTCTCATTTTGTGTTTTCTGAATTTCGACGATTTAAAACCACTACAGCACCTCAAGGTCGATGTGTAGACCTCCGTTGAAAAAGGACGGAAGACCGACCTGAACATGATTAGGAGCTGCTGTAGATGCAACACTTATAAGTTTCACCCGCTCTCCACTGAGGCACAGACATTTTAAAGGTCTAGATGCAGTGTTTGAAAACGCGGCGAAATTGACTGCACCAAAAAAACATTAAGAGATTAGAGTTATTAACCGGAAACCCAGGGATGGGGCGTTCTTTAAGATCCCACGCGGCCTTAAGTTTCGCTTTTGTATTCCGTACGGTTGGCATGGCATTGCCAAATCCCGTTGTTACTGCTCTTTCTTCTTAGGTATGCGGGCGATGATGGCGGTGTGGGCGCCGCTGTCGTCAGATATATTAACGGTGAGCAGGTGATAGACAATGCGGCACTACTCCTACTTCATCTGGAAGTGGGGGCATTCGGAACCAAGTGCGTGATTTTCCCCAACGCTGGTTGGGTGGTGTTATAGGCTTTGTTGCTGGTTAAACGCTTTCCTTAGGCCATTTCTTACACAGTCAGATCCGTCAGTCGAAAAGAGTCATTTTGGACTCAAGTCGAACTCGGCTTTCTTATACAGTCGAGAAAGAGCCTTTTCGACTCAACTTTTTTCGACTGACAGATCCGACTGGCACATTGTGAAGTGGAGGTCGAGGTGCAAGGGGTAAGGGACGCAGGGGTATCTGGCAGCTGGGTAGCAGTACTCCGCTTCTT
>JAYJMJ010287979.1:0-11021 GCA_036873875.1 Laminaria ephemera
TTACTTGCGTTGTCGCGCAGCAGCTACTTAGTACTACGTGTGCTTTGATGCCTTGAGGGCTGAGTGCGCTGTGCTGTTCTGTCCTTGTGGTGGATGTAGTAGCTGTGGGTGGGTGTGTTTTTGTTGTGATTTGAGCAGAAGAAGCAGGTGCAGGTGCAAAATAAATGTGTCGTCTACGAACGTATCATGATACGGGCAAAATAAACGAGCACGTACGTACGTACGAACTTTTTGTACTCGTGTAACACAGAAACCTGATAAAAACGCCCACAACATGAAAAAAATCGGAAAAATATATCGGAAAAAATATACGGAAAAAAAATCGGAAAAAAAAAACAAGATTCATATATAGAAAAAAACGAAAAAAAAAGATGAACAGCAACGAAAACCGGGGGGAAAAAAAACGAATAAAATCGTGAAAAAAACGAAAAAAACGATTTTCCGAAACTCGACTCAGAATCGAAAAAGAGTCAAGGCTGAGCGAGAAAATCGAAAAATACGCAAAATAACTGACAAAAGGGAAAACAAGAGAAACGAGTAAAAAGAACACGAAGAACGCGAAGAAAACAAAGAACGCAAAGAAAGCCGGGAAGGTTCTCCAAGAAGAGGAGTTGGGCAGGCGTGTTCCAGGTGGTAGCACTGAGAGCGAAGCAGGGCCTTTTAATCAAGTGATTAAGGTTTATAAAAAAATCAGAGGCAAATGTAATTATGTTAATAGCATGATACCTGGTTCGTAACACTATTTTAATTCATGCATCTATCATACCAAGTATGTGTGTCTATATAGGCCATAGCGTGCACGACAATAAATTAGGTTGAAATTGCTCACGTCTGAGCCTTCTACCCCTGCCGAGGTGGCGCGCTTCTCCAAGTTTTCTTTGTTCAACACGGGCACATACCCGAGTACACACCCGAGTATCACCAATATCAATCACATGTGGTACCCGGGTACTCTAGAGTACATACCCTACAAAACAAACTCTTCAAAAATTGTACGAGCATTAATCAGGTTGGTTTTTGCTCACGTCTGAGCCCTCCACCCCTGCCGAGGTGGCGATTTTCTCGAAGTTTTCCTTGTTGGACAGATTGTCCACGCCGCGCGCGGAGCTCGATCCGGAATCATCGTCACCACCACTGAACACGACCGTAGCTGTCGCTTCCACCGTGCACGTGTCGCCGCCAGTCATGTCACATGACTCCTGAAACCGAACCGCGCCAAAAGAAAAAGGCAGTTTTCGGGAAAAGAAAAAGGCAGTTTTCGGGGGGGGGGCGCGTTAGAGTTCACGCGAAGCAAAGACAACGGTAACGACAATGACGCAAGCATAGGCAGCTACTATTAATACCAAGCACAAGCACCAGAACAACCCACATCAGAACAAAGCACCAGAACAACCCACATCAGAACAAAGCACCCGAACAAGCACCAGAACGATAACGATAACGACAATGGCGACCATAACGAGGACGAGACCGAGAACTACTGCTGTTTACCTGAACTCCGTTGAACTGCAGCTGGCGTATTTTGTAAATACAAGCAATACTTTGTACAAAGAAGTAAAAAAATACTACCAGGTACGTATGATACGAGTGTTTACCTCGTAGTATGACATGTATAGCTGCCCCCCATCCCTTGGTAAGAGACTTACCAAACAAGGGATTCTTGATTGTTATTTGTTCTTACCTGAAGCCTGCGACGTCCCCGCACACGCCGTGTTTGCACCGTGTCCGTGGGAAACTCTACGCTTTCGATTGTGACGTTGACTGTTCTGCTGCCGACGTCGTCCGACGAGGAAACGGCGTCGCTGATCCCCGCTTCCAGATTCGCCTTCCAAGATCGAAAAAAATAAAATCAGTACAGCGGGTTAGTAAAATATAAGGGGTCATTTCTCATAGCGTAACAGGTGACAAGATCGTCTAAACGATACGAGTAAAGCGGTTTCGTACGTCGAGACGGTCAATTATCGTGAGGTAACAAGCCATGATCACAACGATGGTGACGTCGACTGTTCTGCTGCCAACGTCGTCCAACGAGGAAACGGCGTCGCTGATCCCCGCCGCCAGATCCATCCTCCAAGGTCGTGGAAACAAAAAAGACGGTTTGGTGTAAAGCGTCATTTCTCGAGGGGAAACAGGAAACAAGAACAAAGATGTCCAAGATCATCAAAACGACAGGGCGGTTTCATAGCAATTTTTCGTGGGGGTGCAAGAGCAAGGACTTCCAACATCTTGGAAATAGTGTATACGTACGGCGGCTTCGTAGAAACGGTCTATGTATCAATCTGCAAATAATTCATACTACTGTGGTAGACATTTCTCGCAGGGTAATACGGTCAATCAGAAGGCGAAACGGCAGAACGAGCGCCTGATTGCTAATTGCGCCGCCGCGCGCAACTAACCACAACTGCTGATTGCGTCAATACGCGCAACCATAGTTGCTAATTGCGCCGCCCGGCGCACCCAAACAACACATACCAAACACACAAAACATATAAGCAAAAAAAAAAAAAACACACTCAATCACCTGTAGCTCTTCGGACTTGCCTGTGATGCCACCAAACACACAATAAGCACACAAAAAGCACACAAAAACCCACAACAAAAACCCACAACAAAAACCCACAATAAACTATTAAAAACACGCAAAAAACGCGCAAAAAAACAAAGAAGCGCGCCAAATCACCTGCAGCTCTGCATCGGACATGCCGGTGACGCCCTCAAGCGCCAGGCTGGCCGTCATTGTCGCGTCGGCGGGCGCAATGGTAGTTCCCAACACCGTAGGAGCCGACGTAGGCGCCATCGTAAAAATTGCGGCTGTGTCCACGGAGTTCCATTGTTGTGTTCGGCAATACGCAGGACGGAGACCGTGCAAGCAAAAAAAGCGAGAAGAACAAACCCGGCAGCCGAAAGCACGAGGCCGAGAAAGAAGCCAAAGGGACACACACAGAAACGGGTTAAAATGAGTTACAAAACACAGAAGCAGTGAGGGTGGGGGGGGGTGTACTCATTTAATCCATAACCGCAGTCTTAAGAAGACCATAAGACCCTCGCATCCCTACGATGCCAGGGGGTGGGGGGGGCTAAAACTGTCGCCAGCGCTCAATACGAACAGTAGTGGTCCGTCTCTCTATAGCGCCGGTTGAGTAGTGCCGGTTGCCCGCTATAGTGCCTGTGGATTCGCTTAGCACAAGTGGAAACAACCAGCAGTGGCAGTATGCGGAGTAGTGCCGGTTGCCGCTATAGTGCCGGTATTTCCGGCTGGCACATACCGGCGCTATTGAGGGACCACTACCCTATACTAAGGCTGAAGGTTGGCTGACTACCGTGTACCAGGTAACACGCAAGACAACACACCCCCAAAGACGAATTTTACAGACGATTTTCTCCAATACACGGGGATATCAAACACACACAACAAAAATGGTGGCTTTGGGCGTTTTGTGCTCTCCCCGTTGTCGAGAAAATCAGATTGAAAATCATCCGCCGGGGTGTGTTTGTTATCTTGCGTGTTATTCGGCGTTAGTGTCCGACTAGTTTTTAGTTGACTACGTACCACGTACTACAGTTAACCGCGTGCGGAAACTTGCGGAGTTCTGTGCGTTTGAAATCATACCTGACTGGTGCGCTTATGGCTCGCAATGTGTTTACTGTTTTATATCGACACAGACTTAAGGCCGCGGAGGAACCTCAAGGAATCTGTTGTGAAGTAGGCACGCGTAGGAGTTTCGCCAAAACATATGGTACAAACCATTTGGAAATAGAGTTACAATACAAGACTTTTTTTTTGCCAATAATATGCGCTTTTCTCGGATTCAGAAAACTGATGCAACTCCACAAGAATCCGGAGGTTTTTAGGCCTTTTTTTTCTACCTTTCTTAGGCCAAATAACTTACTATTGTACCTCTGGCGGGACGTCAATTTCCTGTCCGCACTTTTTTCGGCTATGTCAGCTTAAATAGTTTGAAAAAACGCGGAAGAAACCAGCGAAATTTTGGTTTAAACCGTTTTATCATTGCTGCTGTAATTCATGGTACTATTAATAGGCTCCGTTGTAACCCTTTTGGTACCCAGGCATAGCGGCCAATATCATGTCAATTGCGATCTTATCGACCGCCTAGCGGGAGCGTGTGCAGTATGGCTAGTGTCATGCTGCGTGCGGGTCGGAGATCTCTGTGCACTTCCCCATATATGCCTCAGCAGCCCACGCTGCTTCGTCTGGTCGGGATGCTGTCATCGTCACATTTTTTCGACAATTTTTTCTTTCAAGTCCCACAGAGGTTTACGGTCTCCAACTGCTACGTGAAGGACTGTTAGTTGGCTGGACTCGGCGGGTAGTTATTATATACCAGGTACCAGCACCCTGGAAGTTGGGTGGCGAAGTAAGCCAACCAACTGACTTTGAATTTAAAGCCACGGAGGATCTTATCCACCCCCTATCCCCTGGTTTCCGGGTGACTCTATTGATAGTCTCTAGATACGTTTTCGGTGCTTTTAAATACGCCGTTCTTTTGACACACTGCGTTTGGACCTTAGGCTGGTTCGTGCCGTAGCAGAGAGCGGGCGTATCTGCTGAATAATAGTGTTCGTTCTACGGCAACTTGTGATTATGTTCAGATTTTTGCCGTCCGCAAAACGAGGCCTACACCTAGACTTTGGGGTGCTGCAATGGTCGAAAATGGTCGAAATTCGCAAGACGCAAAATGAGACAAAAAGCAACCACTTACTGCACATTTGCACTTCACTTTCGGGCAGCTGCAGCTCACGAAAAGCCTCAGCCCGCCAAATTGAGTCGCGCTCTTTATGGGGTGTGTGAGGGCGTCGGGTGCACCAGGAAGCAGGCGTAAGCAGCCAGAAATGACACACGATATGTTTTCGTGAACTCAAAGTTGCTAGCCAGCATCACAAAAAAGTTGACAAATCGGAGACATCGTTCTCTTTAGCATAACCTTAACCCTGGGTCCCAAACGGGCTATACCCGTTTGGGACCTACCCGTTTGGGACCCAGGCATACCTTTTTTTGGGACCCAAGGTTAAGGGTTATAAGCTTTTTTGGGGACAAAAAAACCAAAAGGGTTAGAATCCTTAACCTTTGGGTCCCAAAAGAAGGTTATAATCCTTAACCTTGGGTCCCAAAAAAAGGTATGCCTGGGTCCCAAAAGGGTTATAACCTTAAAGTCTGGGTCCCAAACGGGTTACACCCCTTAACCCTGGGTCACACAAGGTTATAACCCTTAACCCAAAACCCTTAACCCAAAAGGGTTATAACCCATAACCTTGGGTCCCAAAAGGGTTATTTGGGTCCCAAAAAAAGGTTATAACCCTTAACCTTGGGTCCCAAAAGGGTTACTTAACCTTGGGTCCCAAAAAAAGGTTATAACCCTCAACCTTGCGTCCCAAAAGGGTTATATACCCCTTGACCTTGGGTCCCAAAAGGGTTTTATAACCCTTAGCCTTGCGTCCCAAAAGGGTTATTTGGGTCCCAAAAGGGTTGTATAACCCTTAACCTTGGGTCCCAAAAGGGCTACTGGGTCCCAAAAAAAGGTTATAACCCTCAACCTTGGGTCCCAAAAGGGTTGTATAACCCTTAACCTTGGGTCCCAAAAGGGTTATAACTCCTAACCCTTTTGGGACCCGCGGATAGCGACCGAAAACGTGCGCAGAATGATTAAAAAACATCGCCCTTCTGACCCTGGTACTACCTACCAGGTAGCGCTTAAGGGGGGTCACCGGCATGTATCCTTCATGAGGAACATACACATTGTGTGGCACGCGCGATCGAAGCAGCACACACAGCTCGCAAAGATGAGTTTCGACAATATCCGCGATCTCACAGCTGGTGTTTGATTTTTGTTTTTAATAAAACATGAAACTTGTGGTATCATCAACCGTGTACGAGAATAAAAAAAGAGCGTCCCGCACAAGGCAGAACAAGTATCATTAGACCTGCGAGTTGGCCGAACTTCACGGCTCGTTATTAGTTGGGTGGTGAAGCAAGCCAACTAACTGACTTGGTCGTTGTTACTTAAAAAACACACGTCGAGCCACAAACGCGACAGCCAAGATGCAAAATACACGTAACTCCACAAATGACCGCACGCGACAAACTGTAATACCTAGACAACTACCACGGGTAGTATAGCTCACAGCCTCAATAATCATTCATCATGCTGTCTGCACGCGTGTCGTACACATATACTCCAATTTTGCACTTCTAATACATCCCCTACCCGATTGGTATCAGCCCGAGCTACTTCATGTTGCCGACACCGACACCGTAATCGTCCATAAATTTCAACATGTTATCCCTTTCAAGCCCCAGGAGGGCCAATACTTACTGGGATACAAACTACTGCCTTGTAATTATGTTTTTATTAAAAATTAAAAAGACAGTACAGCTGTGAGATCGAGGATTTCGTCGAAGCTCATCTTTGCAAGCTGTGCGTGCGTGATCCTCCGATCGCACGTGTTACGGAGTGTGTATGTCCTCATGAAGGATACAGGTCGGCCACTCCCCTTAGTGCTAGCTAGTACCAGGGTCAATACATACGTTTTGGGAGCCCTCCCTCGCGCATGACCCTGATATGAAGGCTTTATTTCCTCGTAAAACTACGTAAAAAAAAGGCTCGCGCTTCAAGCTCGCGCGCCGCATTGTCATCGATAAGGCCACGTTTCTCATGTATTTAGCCGCCATCTCTTGAACCCCAAAACGGTTCGTAAATATACGCGGTATCGATACAGCAGTTCTCGATTCTCCGCCAACTGTTATTTGTAGACTATTACAACGGTGTATCCATTTTAAGACCATCCGGTGTAAGACTTATTTGGAGATAACACCGCGCAAATCGACCTGTCGCGAAAAAACAACTTGGAAATAGTATGGGGTCATCTTTGCAGTAGTTTAAGGTAAGACCATGAGCAGAGATAAGACCCACCTAAACTGGCTTGTCACGGGGTGGTCTTAAAACGGGTACACCACTCTGTATACGAGGTATCGATACAGCAACTCTCGATTCTCCGTCAACTGCTATTTGTAGACTATTACAAGGGCTTCGCTCCGCGGGCGGCTGACGCCGCCCGCTACGCTCGCGCAAGGAAGAATACAACAAAAAGTGAAGGGGGCAGAAAGAAGAGGCCCATGGTTTGGTGCAACTAGCGACTTAATAATGCCAAGAGCTAATTGTGCAGAGCTGATTGCCCTGTGCTGTGCTGTGCGCTTGCTGGCGATTTCACGTTCTGATCGGCAGTACGTGTGTAATTTGCGAAAAAACGAAAACAAAAATCAATAACAAAAACATGAAGAGGACAATCAAAGACGAGTAGACGACGCATACCGGTACCTGGTACCTAGTACTTCGCATGGTACATGGTACTGCTTTATGTACGAAAGAAAGTACAGTGCAGCACGGCACAGCGCGGCACAGCACCGCACCGCATCATAGGGCACGGCACCACACGGCATCGCACGGCGCTGCGCTGCGCTGCTCGGCTAGCTGAGCTGAGCTGGGCGTGCATTAAAATTTGTTGTGATTCAACAACGTGGTACTCGTACGTACATACTGTACCTGGTGTATGTACCTGGATGATACTTCGTATCATACCTGGTATGTACGAAAGAGCAAACACAGCACACAGCATGGCACAGCACGGCACAGCACCGCACAGCACCGCACGGCAGGGCACGGCGCTGCGCTGCTGAGCTGAGCTGGGCTGAGCCATGCTGAGCTCAGCCGGGATCTGGTATGATGATCATTCGTATGGTACCTGGTATGCACGAAAGACAAAACACAGCACAGCACGGCACAGCACCGCACAGCACCGCACAGCACCGCACCGCACGGCACCGCATGGCACCGCACGGCGCCGCGATGCTGAGCTAGCGCTGCGCTGCGCTGCTGCGTGAGACTTGCTAAAAACGTGAAAAAAAATGAAAAAAATGAAAAAAAAGAACGCGAAGAAGAGCAATCAATGAAGAAAGCAAAGAGATTCAGGAAGGTTCCCCCAAAAAATAATATGTTCGTCGGCAATAAAGAGCTGAGGATGGATGAAAGGTGGGAGCATATGCCGAGGGAGAGGTCCCGGTCAGGGAACTTACCTGTAAGGATGTTTATGTTAATGCTACTGAGTGTTGTTGCGGTGGTGTCTGCGGGTTCTCTGATGCAATTTCTTAAGTTCGTAATTTCATACCGGTATTTCGGGCCTTCAGAGTGTTTCGGGTGCAGCCGGACGGAAACGGTTGGCCGGTCTGATATTAGTTGCAGCTGGCTCAGCTCTAGAGTTCCGTTATAGACTCGTACTACTGTTCTGTATGCGTTGCTTCGGTTGTTGCGGCCCCACTAACCTCTTGCCACCACAGCGATCCGCGACCACACACCACACACCGCACGCTTACTTGACCCTTGTACTTCGTACCGCAAACGTTATCCCGCATTAATCCTAAGTAGTTTGTCCTCAACAACGTGGGTGCAGTGCTGAAGGTTAACCCGAAAATGTCAGTTTTATCTATGTATGAGTACGAGGAACTTATCTTCTTTTCTTGCTTGTCTTCAGAACTTTCAGATTTCTCCGTCGGCGGTAGAAATAAACAGAAAAACGGATGCGCTGCGTGACGTACTGCTTTGTAGATACAGCACGCGCTTTGCATACGAGTACCAACAAAAAGGTATACGAAGCACCAGGTATACTGCTTGGTACTCGTGAATAACTCAGCAACAAGTGCGCACGAAATAACAGATACGAGCAGATATGATACGAGCTGCAGTATGCATACATCATGTTATACCTGATATAAATAGATACCTGGTATACCTGGTAATACATACCAGGTACCAGGTATCATACATGAGATACTTAATACAGGGGCTATGCTATAAAGTCGTAATCTCGTTCGGTGCGTTCGGTGCACGGCGGATGGAGGAGTTTATGTTGAGGCTATGTTTTGTCTTGTATGGCAAAAAGCGTCGTCATTGCGGGGTACGTGCATGCTTCCATAATCCAAATAGTATGTGCGTCTGTCTGTCTGTCTGTCTGTCCGTCCGTCCGTCCGTCCATCTGGCTATCTGTCTATCCGTCGTCTGTCTGTCAGTATCTGTCTGTCTGTCTGTCTGCCTGTCTGTCTGTCTGTCCGTCCGTCTGTCTGCCTGTCTGTCTGTCGGTTTGCCTGTCTGTCTGCCTGCCTGCCTGTCCGTCTGCCCGTCTCTATGTCTGTCTGTCTGCCTGCCTGTCTGTATGTCTGTCTTTCGTATATTGTATGTCGTGTTTTTGCACCATTGATTGCAAGAGCTGTACGTGACCGATTTCCGCAAAGGCGGTGTTTACAGAAGCGGACGAGCGCGCGCTAACGCGTGGGACTTATTTCGTCGCAAGTCGTCTCGAGTCGGCCGCGGTCGCCGTGCTGCTGTCGTTTTGGTGGCCTTGCTGCAGATGTGTTTTGAATGCGGAAGGGTTTCGTTTATTTTTTGTTTTTTTTCGAATGAACACGGCCTGCTGCATGCATGACACGGGCTGCTGCATGTATGACACACGGCCTACCGCATGTATGAGGCACGTTCGCCTCGTTTACTACTCTACTACTATTGAGGCAAGGCGAGGCCATTTTTTTGCCTTCGGCAAAAAGGCCTCTTCATTGCGGGGCGCGTACAGGCTTCCACTATTTACTGTTTTGCCTGTTTGTATAATATGTCTGTTGTGTACTGTCTGCCATCGCTTGCATCATTGATTGGGAGACCTGCAGATAACCAACTCACACAAACCCAGTGTCTACAGGCGCGGATGAGCTTACGCTAACTCGCAGTGGTAGTTAAATCTAAACCCCTTTTGGGAACCAGGCATCGCGACTATTACAGTGAACATTGCGATTATTTTAAGCGTCTTACGTGAACGTGCAGTCGTACGATTTTCATCCATGCTGCACGCGTGTCGCACAGCTCCTTGCGATACACAATTCAGACACATCGTCTACCGCAGCGGCCCGGGCAGCTTCGTGTGGTCGGTACTATAATCGTCACTATATGTCGAGTTTTTTCTCCTCTTAAGTCCCAAAGAATAAAGCTGTCTCGAGTTCGCCGCGGTCGCCGTGATGCAGTATTTCGATTTCGGTGGTCTTGCCCTCCTGTGTCTTGAATGCGGCGGGATTCCGATTTATTTGTTTAGATTTTGATTTCCAACGCACACGGCCTATACACAGCAAGTCTGAGGCAGCCTTTGCTCACTGCCACTCTACTAATGTTTGTAATGAGGCAAGGCATTTCGAATACGGCGGGATTCCGTTTTCTTGTCTAGATTTTGATTTCGAACGCACACGGCCTATACGAAGTATCCTGCAAATATGAATGGTATGAGGCAGTACTTCCTCACTACCACTCTACATCAATGAGGCAAGGCCCAGCGCGAAGCGCGAGGTCGTCATCTGCTTTTGGCTAGCAAGCTCCTTTATAGCGGGGTGCGTACAGGCTTTTAGGTACTTAATATTTAACCAACACACAGGTACCAGGTAGTACGTATGTATATACCTGGTTAAAAACAGTTTGTCGGTGTGTGTGTCTGCTGTGTGCTACTGCCTGTCGTTGCTTGCATCATTGATTGCGAGACCTGTAGAGATCCGATTAACACAAACCCGGCGTCTGCAGAAGCGGACGAATTGCGCAACCTCGTGGGGCTTGTTTTGTCGCAAGTCCTCCGCAGCAGTCACCGTGCTGCTGTGTGTATTTCAAGTTCCAGTTGAGCCTCGTTATTGGTGCTAATTATTGTGTTTTTATCATTTTTTCCAACGATTTGGAACGCACACGGCCTACCGCAGTACGAGGCGCTCTTGCCTCAACATCACTCTACCATCAACAGTAAACGTGTGATCGCTTAACCCAGCAGCGGGCAGTCCGACCTGCTTCGTGTGGCCAATGCTGTCATCGTTATACATGCGTTTTTTGTTTTGTATTGTTTTGTTTTGTTTTTATCTCACTTTTACTTTCCAGCTTCTGGACAAGCCGTGGTCACAGGTGTCGTCCCTTCCCCCCCCCGGTACGTGCCTT
>JAYJMJ010287997.1:0-11020 GCA_036873875.1 Laminaria ephemera
CCCCCCCCCCCCCCCCCCCCCCGCGCTACCCGATGAACGATCCCATGGCCTAGGTATCAGACGAGAACTATTAAAAAAATAGTATGAAATTCCGACGATTTTGGGATATGGAGCCCCGTTGTTCAGAAAACGTGTTTCTGTGAAAAAGTGCTACCTCTATCGTAGCACTTGTCGGTAGTGTGACGGTAAAACAAAACGGTTTTTCGTTTTTCATTTCGTACAAAAAAAACTACAGTACGTAGGTGGGTTAGTTGCGCTAAGAACTACGTTTCAGGTTTGTTTTTTTGACGCGAGAGACCCGCGCTGACGAACTTCGCACACGAGTCCGTCGTCGTGCACGGTTCCATTTGCTAAGAGCTACGCGTTCCGGTACTCGGGGCGTGCTGCCGAAGAGGGGGGTGGTTTTGGGCACAGTTTTTTTAATAGTGGAGGGGAGGATGCATGCTCAACTTAACGCAGTGTATTTGCAGGTTTCATTCGTGCTTTGTACTATTTTGGTGGTCGTTGTTTTTGGAATGCGTGCACAACTGTTTTCAGAGGCCTTCGACGCGTGCTACTACTATTAGTAGTACAACAGAGGTAGCACTTTTGGGCTTTTGGGCAATTTCGTTTCTGAATGACGGGGCTCCTTAACCCAAAATCGTCGGAATGTCGTTCCTGTTTTTCAATCTGAATTTTGTGTATACCTAGGCCATGGGTTTGATCATCGGGTTGCACTTCCAGTTTTACTCAAAATTTGTTTGTGGGCGAGGTTCAGAGCTCAAGTGAGGAACCTCAGAAAAAAAACTGGTGCACCTCTATTATGGTAGCATGTGTCCGGGGGTAGATCATGATGCTGTGCATCGGGTTGTACGTTCGTTTCCCTTTGGTAGCAAGGGTTTGGGTGGGGAGTAGAGCTTTTCAAGTCAGGAGCCTCAGATATCTTAGACCTGGTGCACCCCGAACGTCGCATGTATCGAGAGCTTTGTGCTGACACCCGAATCAAGCACGCGACCCACAACTGTAAGCAATAATTAGTCTAGTTGGAAGTATGATATTAACAGTGTAACAAGGCTTTCGTTTTCATTTCGTGCGAAAGACCTTCACCATGAATAGGCAGTTTATTTACTTTCGTTTTCATTTCGTGCGAAAGACCTTCACCATGAATAGGCAGTTTATTTAGTGGGCGCAAGGTCCCATCTGCTGAGACCTACGCGTACCTGTGGCTCACAAAGGCAGTTTGATTTGGTGCGTTTTGGTCGTTAAAGGCATTTGGTTTTCATTTCGTAAATAATACCTATTGTATACCAGGTATACAATAGGCGGTTTAATCGGCGCACGGGTCTCGCAATAATATGTAGCTGGTTTCGTTCGTCGCAGTAAGGACACGACCAACAATTATAGGCAGTCTGGTTGCCCGAGCAAAGCGCGCGACTAACAACAGTAAGCAGCAGACTAGGGCTACGGTAGGCGGGGGGGCACCCTTAGTCGTTTTATTTCAGCCGATCGGAGCCACTCTGAAGAGTGCCTACCCTATATTTTTGCAGTCTTCGCTATTTTGGTTTTTGATTTCGCGATATGCACCACCTTGGGATTGTTTGTTTGCTAGGACGCGCTGCGCCAAACCGAACCGAGAAACTCCTATTTTGAGAGAGGTAATGAGTCACTTGACCTAGTGGCCTAAACGAGGAAGCGAAAATGATAATATAACAACCCCCCCCTACCGTAGGACCAGTCCTTAATTGTTTTGCAGCAAGCACGCGTCTCACAGCATTTGCCGGATTCGTGGACTACAGCAAGCACGGGTCTCGCGACAGTAAGTAGTGGGGTCGGTTGGCCTTAGGCAAGAAATCAACTCGCAACGCCAGACAGTTGGGTTGTCTAGAGCAAGGACGTGACTCGCAGTAGTTTGGGAGTTAGTTTTGTTGGAAATTTAAAGAAGTTTCCTTTTCGTGTCGTGAATTAACACCTACAGCAGTCAAGCAGATTAGTCGGTTCGAGGTCCCACTTGCTGAGGGTCAGTACCCACAGCATTGGCACGCGTGTCGCAACCATAAGTACAGCAGTAGGTGGGCATTTTCAGAGGACCTCGGTGCGTTGGGGCGGCAATATCCCTTATCTACCGACCTCCCTTGACCAGGTTGGTCCGTTTTAAGGGTCCGGACCTTTAACATGTGTTGTAATGTAAGGCTTACTGTAGTTTGGGTAGGCAAGTGGTTAACCTTGTACCACCAGTGGTCGAACGGACTAATACCCCACTAATATCTTAACAAAAGGCGTCGACGGCAGGACATGGAATTTTGGGTCGTGAGTTCGAATCTCACCTTCCACCAACGATAATAAAACTTTTACGACCTTCCCCAAGTCGAACTTAAACAACACTCTCCCCGGTATCCCCAGGAAATGGAACCGCTTGGATATTGATATGCCCGCCCGTATATCCGGCCGACTTGCTATCCCGACTTGCTATCCCGCCGTTCCAGGGGGGGAAAGTGTTATAAGGCTTAGTTTGGGTAAGCAATTGGTTAACCTTTTACCAGTGGTCAAACGGACTAATACCCCACTATTAATAATATCTAAACACCTGGCGGGCCCGACAGTCAGAAACATCAATTAGAAATGAATACTATTAGCTAGTACTCATAACACAATCTTTAAACTACTGACAAATCACATCAAACACCAGGTTGTCCCCGTGAAAAACGGGTTGTATAGTTTCCGTACAAAAAATCATCCCATCCTGATTTAAACCCTGGTGCGTTCAGAAACAACAAACAGTAAAAAATGAATACCATTGACTAAAACTCATACCGAAATCTTATAACCACTAACATTCACATAAAACCTGGTAAATATCCTGGTGATCCGGTCAGAAACAAAAACTGTCAGAAATGAATGCCATTGACTAATTATCATAACGAAAATATTACAACCGCTAGCTTTCAAGTAAACCACCACATGCCTGATCTCCATCGTCTCTCTAGGTCCCATACCACACGGGTGGTATTCATTATGCGGTCTAAATAACTGCCTAAACCCACCTGATCCCCGTCATCTCCTTAGATCCAACACCATTACATGCAGCGGCCCTATGCAATATGTGATCTAAACACTACCTACAACCCCCCCTCCCGTCCCCGTCCCCTCACCGGTAATAAGAGTACATATATGCTTCGAAGTACATATCTATATAAAGCTGGTGCGTTCCACAATCGTCAGCTTTTGCGTTCCAACCCGTCAGATTTTGTCCCCCTCTAAGAAAATGACAATTTCCGTGCACAGCTCGATTGAAAAGACCGACGTCTTCGTATCACACTGTTGATCCTGGTGCTAACTAGTACTAAGGGGAGTCGCCGACCTCTAATCTTTCATGAAGACATACACATCCCGTAACACGCGCGATCGGAGTACAACACACAACTTGCAAATATGAGTTTCGACGAAATCCTCGATCTCACAGCTGTAGTGTTTTTTACATTTAAATAAAAATATCAAGCGCTCACAGACGGCCTCACGTGGTAGCCTGAGCGACCCGATAAATTTTGGGTGGTGGGTGGCACCTAACGACAGTGGGCTTGTCTGACCACGTCAGCCATTTGCAGATTTCGACACACCCTGGTAAGATTCTTTTATGCCCTTCGACAATCGTCGGGGTCGCTTTAGTATATCGAACGTGACTTAGGAAGAGTTGATTTTGTTTCGTTTTTTTAATTAATAATTAATCAAAATTGAAGTTGGCACTTACAACAAATGTACCGGTGTTGTAGTCGCTATAATCGCTAATCGTTTTCGGAAACAACAGTTGAACGTTAAGACAACACACTATCCCCGCCCCGCCCCGCTCCGTCTCGAAAGGGATGCGTGGTCAATGGTCAAGTGACTAAGGCGAGCAACAAATGAGTACGCCCCCCCCTCCCCTTTCTCTTTCATTCTCGTGGCCGGTAAGAAGTAAATATGTATGTCTTAATAGTGGACGCATGCTACGATCGAGGTGCACCATTCTGTTTTTCTGAGGCTCCTCACTTGAGGGTCTCTATACCTATCCCAAAAACTGAATTTGGGGAAAAACAAAAGTGCCACCCGATGAAAAATCCCATGGCCTAGGTATACAACGAAAATTATTGCAAAAAAGAAGAGTGAAATAAACCGACGAGACGCATGCTACGATAGAGGTGCACAAGTTTTTTTCTGAGGATCGTCACTTGAGGAGCTCTGAACCTCACCCAAAAACTGATTTTGTGTAAACTGAAAGTGCAACCCGATGAACAAACCCATAGCTTAGGGTATACAAAAACTTGAGATTGAAAAACAAGAACGACATTCCGACGATTTGGGGTTAAGGAGCCCTGTCATTCAGAAACAAAAAAGTCAGAAAGTGCAACCTCTATTATCGTAGCATGCTTCACGATTTCGGATTAAGGAGCCCCGTCATTCAGAAAACGTTTCAGACAGAAAGTGCTGCCTCTATCATCGTGCCTCGCGTCAGTGGCCTACACTCGGCAGGAAAAATGGGGTTACAACATCCCCCCTACCGTAGGTCGAGTCGGACGCGCGCTACGAGAGGGGCAGAACTTTTTGGCATTTTTTATTTTCGTGTTGAGGGGGCTCCTTAACCCAATATTGTCGGAAAATTATTCTTGTTTTCTTTTGGAATTTATTCGGCGACTACTACTTCGGCCATGGGACTGTCCATCGGGCTTGTTTTTCATTTGTTCTAATCTCTCTGTTTGTCTGCGTGGGTGAGGAATGGAGCTCTCCTCAAATGTCGAACGTCAGAAAACTAACAGGCGCACCTCTGCCGTAGGATGTAACGTCAGCAGTACAAGGGAAATTACGGTTGGCGAGTTCTAAGACACAGCCTACGATAGAGGTGAACAAGTTTTTTTCTGAGGATCGTCACTTGAGGAGCTCTGAACCTCACCCAAAAACTGATTTTGAGTAAACCGAAAAGTGCAACCCGATGAACAAACCCATGTGGCCTACGTATACAAAAACTTCAGATTGAAAAACAAGAACGACATTCCGACGATTTTGGGGTTAAGGAGTCCTGCTGTCAGACACATGCTACGATAGAGGTGCACCATTTTTTTTCTCGGGCTCCTCACTTGAGGAGCTCTAAACCTCACCCAAAAAACTGATTTCGAGAAGAATGAAAGGGCAACCCGATTAACAAACCCATGGCCTAGGCATACCAAAAAATCAGATCGCAAAACAAGAATGACATTCTGACGATTTTGGGTTAAGGACCCCGGCCATTCAGAAACATTACTCAACCAAAAAGTGGTACCTCTAATGTAGCATGCGTCAGACACGCGCTACGATGGAGGTAGCCCCACTTGTTGGCTGAAAATCTTTCTTAATGAGGGGGCTCCTTAACCTTATAATATGTCGGAATTTCTTCGCGTGTTTGCATTCATTTTCGTTGTACACCTAGGCCATGGGAGTTTTCATCGCAACGGGAAGCCTTTGGTCGGCTCGGTCGTCCAACATGGCCATTTCCCTACTAAACCCCATACCGTATGTTGTTTGGCATGTTTTGCATACCGTACTGCTCCGCTCGCTGTGCTCGGTCCTGGCTGTGCTCAGGCCGCTGGTGTCGCGTGGATTTTCCGTGACAGGCGTCACATGCTCTCGCCTCTGCACGTCGTCGGAATCGTGGCTTACGGACTGAGGTTGGTCCTGTTCTGCCGCTGGAGGGACTCTCACTGTCTTCGTTCCAGAACAGACACAAGCGAGGAAAACGCAATGCAAGAAGCAGGCACTAGAACTGTTGCAGCGTCACTATTAATAGACTAGAAAGTTGGCGCTTTTGTCTGTAAGAGGCATGCATTTGTTCTAGAAAATGAGAAAATCATCAGAACTGAACCCTTTTAGAGCTTCACCCCACGCTTTTTGGGGGAAAAAGGTACTTGGAATTAGAGTGGGATATGTTTTGCGGTAGCAAAGAGGATAAAGCAGTACTCATGCCCAACACTGCAGTTTTCAGTATTATTACCGTAGCAGTTCAGACTATTAGTAGTAGTTGTGGACGCATGCCATGGTAAATGTGCACCATTTTTTTTCTGAGGTGCCTCATTTGAGGAGCTTCATACCTCACCCAAGCACTTATTTTGAGTAAACTTAAAAGTGCAACCCGACGACCAAATCCATGGCCCTAGGTATAAAAATGTTCATATTGCACAACAACAAAAAGATGTTCCGAAGATTTTGGGTTAAGGAGCCCCGTCATTCAGAAACAAAATTGTCCAAAACTGCTACCTCTCTCTATCGTAGCACGCGTCTGTGGTTGTTATCACATGAACTCGTCCCCAGAATCTAGTCCGGGACAACTATGAATAGCGTCACAAAAACACACATGCTACGATAGAGGTGTAGTACCATTATTTTTTTTATCGGGCTCCTCACATGAGGAGCTCCAAACCTCACCCAAAAACTGATTTTGAGTAAGCTGAAAGTGCAACGCGATGAACAAACCTATGGCCTAGATATACAAAAAAATATATAGCTAAAACAAGAATGACATTCCGACGATTTTAGGTTAAGGAGCCCCGTCGGTCACAGAAACAAAAAAGTCGAAAGTGCTACTTCTATCGTAGCACGCGTCGGTACGTCGTAGCGGGAGAACGTGCGGCCCAGCTGTTCCCGTTTCTGCGTGGACTGTTAATAATTCAAATTGGCCCTTGCACCAGTTCGCCTCTCGTACGGAGGGCTTCCACCCTCCCAGGTACTGGAGGAGCCCCTGACACAACAATTGTTCGAAAAGGTCTGGTCTGTTTGTCAGTTTTTGTTGTGTAGCGGGACAACTTATATCCGCGGGACAACAAATGGTGGCGGAACAACATTTTGTGAAGCTCTGGACAACGTAATATATGTAATATATGACTGATATGATATGGTAGCGGAAAAACATATGGTGGCGGGACAACATATTGGAGGCAGCATCGCTCCGACATCAAAGCCCAGGAACAAAAACTGACCAACAGACCGGATCCCTTCGAACAGTTTGTAACTGTATGAATGAATGTATTATATGCTTGCGGGACATGATTATTTACTTATAAAATATCCGGGGAGGATTCGATGGCATCCCAGGAAAAAACGCCTTCCTGAAAGTGGAAACCCACTGGGCTCGTGGCATTTGAGAAGTCGCCCGTTGCACCAAATCATGAGCGTCCTCTGTCTGCTTTACTTTTTATTTTATTCTACTTCCTCGAGAGAGCGTAGCGGGCGGCGATTAGGAACGCAGCCTTGTATATCCCACTACCGTATATGACGGTGTATACCACACCCCGGGTGATAACATTTGGGGCTCCAAAATGGATGTAGTATACTCCAGGGGTGTGACATACAACGTCCCCCGGTGATAAATTGGGTGGTCGTTTTGACTTTGATAAAAAAGCGTTGCCGAGCGAGACAACATGCTCTAGGGGGTGTGATACAAGGTGGTGTGATAACTGTGGTTACAAAGGATTTTGTCACTACAAGCTCGATACAGAGTCACGCGACTGCCCCTGCCGACCTCGAGCCCCCCAAACGGTTGAGGTTAGCGATAGGATTAGGCAAAGGGTCGTGTTGGTCTGGGCCGACGTGCAATGTTGAAATTGACGACAAGCGACCGGTGCGAAGGTTGTTGCCGTGCCCGTCCTGCTTTTCGGGGGAGCACTTTTTGGCTTTTTTGTTTTTGAAGGACGGGGCTCCTTAACCCAATATCGTCGTAATGTCGTTCTTGTTTTTCAATCTGATTTTTTTGTATACGTAGGCCACTGGTCTGTTCGTCGGGTTGCATTTTCAGTGTACTCAAAATTGGTTTGTGGGTGACGTTCATAGCTCCTCAAGTAATAACCCTCAGAAAAAAACTGGCGCACCTCTATCGTAGCATGTGTCTTATGAGGCATGACACCGCAGGGGGTGTGGTATACAACGTACCCGGGTGATAAATCGGGTTGTTGTTTTGGGATCTAAAGTACTTCATCACCCGGGTGGTATTCTCCAGGGGTGTGGTATACAACGTCCCGGGTGGTGGTATAAACCGTCATATACGGTAAACTTGCCCCGGAAATGTTACATCACGAATCATGTTTCGACACAGAAAATGGTATTCAGACGGCAGGTGGGTAGCTCCTCAGTTGAGGAGCTCAAGTCATTCAGAAATGTTATCACCAAAATGTGCTACCCCCCCTATTGTACCATCACACGTCGAAAAAAAGTAAGCGACTGCGACGCGTGCTACGATAGAGGTAGCAGTTTTGGACAATTTTGTTTCTGAACGACGGGGCTCCTTAACCCAAAATCTTCGGAACATCTTTTTTTTGTTTTGCAATATGAACATTTTTATACCTAGGGCCATGGATTTGGTCGTCGGGTCGCGCTTTTAAGTTTACTCAAAATAAGTGCTTGGGTGAGGTATGAAGCTCCTCAAATGAGGCACCTCAGAAAAAAAATGGTGCACCTTTACCATGGCATGCGTCCTGCACCCATCCGCCCTGCTATGCTTTAGTATCAGACGCGTGCTGCGATAGAGGTTAGACGCGTGCTGCGATAGAAGTAGCAATTTTGGGCGTTTTTGTTTCTGAATAACGGTGCTCTTCAACCCAAAACCGTTGGGAGGTCACTTGTTTTGCAATCTGATTTTTTTTTTGTGTATACCTAGGCCATGGATTTGTTCATCGGGTTGCAATTTTAGTTTTACACAAAATCAGTTTGTGGGTAAAGTACAGAGCTCCTCTAGTAGTAAGGAGACTCAGAAAAAATGCGATGCACCTCTATCGTAGCATGTGCCGGTAGCACTTCCAGGCTTAAAACATTTCCGAGTGACGGGGCGCTCCTTAACCCAAAATCGTCGGAACGTCACTATTGTTTCGCAATATTAATGTTATTTATACCTAGGCCATGGGTCTGTTCATCGTGTTGCTCTTTCAGTTTACTCAAAAATCGTTTTTTGGGTGAGGGGTATGGAGCTCCTCTAGCGGGGAGCCTCAGAAAAAAAGTGGTGCACCTCTACCGCACCTTATGTCGTGATTGTGGTCCCTCTATAGTGCCGGTTGCCAACTATACCGTTTTTGAAATAGCTTGGCACAGACGGGACAAACTAGCCATGGCCGTACGCGGAGCAGTGCCTATAGCCGCTATAGTGCCGGTATTTCCGGCTGCCATATACCGGCGCTATAGAGGGACCACCAGTATACTAGGTCGATACTGTACTATAGTACAAGTATATAGTGTTTTAAGGCACCATCGCCGCACACATTCCTTGTTAAGATGGTGCTGTCAGAACGACCCTTGGAGTCGTATATTGACTTGGACGTAATGTGGTGTCGTGTGTCGACCTAGTACGTACAGAAAACTTCTGGAATGAAATATCGTGATGTAGTAGCAGCGTTGTCTGATGGGTTTCTGGACGCAATCCAATGCTTGGGGACAACAATAGGCCTCCAATCATAGGGTCCACTACCCACTCTCCTCTCCTGTTTCCCTTCAACATAATGAAAAAAACTTAGCTCTTCTCCTGCCCCTATCCCATCCCCCCTTCCTTGTCTCGCCTGCTCCGCATTAACACACTGAAAACTACTATTAATAGCCTCTTCTCTTGCCACAAACAGCGAGTGACAACACCGGCCACTTCACAAAATCTCGCACATATTCTGTCACAGGAAATGACTCAATAAAAACCGGCCAAACAACCAACAGAAACAAGCTCTCCCTCTACCAACCAGCAGTGAGCGAAGAAAAAAAAAAAATCGGCTCAGCGCAACAAAACTAAAAGCAACACAGCCAAACGACATGTTTGATCAAAACCCGTGAAACACAACGAAACAGCCCTAAACTCCCTAAACCTCTACCCGACAGCAAATTATTGGTGGCGTAGACTACAGGTAGATACAAAGAAAATCGGTGTGGGGGGGACTGTCGCAATTTATGGGCTCCCTGTATTTTGGGGTCCCCCAAAATATGGGCTCCCTTGCTATTATGGGGAGCCCATAAATCGCAACAGGCGCCGGTACTACCGCTGGACAGCATTGGTGCAGGTGGTCTAGATCAGCAAGTCGAAAGCAAGATCGGTGGAGGGGCGGGGGGGGCGTGGGTGAGTGCGACTTCATCCACATGCAAGAAAGAACGCACAAGGTGTCAAAGTCCGCCGCACAAGTGGTTCTCAGCAGGATGCAGCTCACCCTTCATGCCGCTCGACGAACACCTCACGGCGCTAAACGCTTGGGTGCACGCAATGTCTGCCTGGTCGGCGAAAACCCAACGTGCCCCGTCCAACGTCCAGGCATTGTAGGGATGCGAGGGTCTACTCAAACTGTCATACGACTACGGCTATACATGCCACCCCCCCCACCATTTAAGGGCCCCATTTGCAATCTGAGGAGTGTCCATAAATCGCAAAAGGCGCCGGCACTACCACCGGAGAGCACCTGTTGCTAGGGTGCACAATCTTTCCAAGAGTGTGTCAAGGTGATCGTAGCATGCGCCGAGGGTGCATACAGTGGGGTACCCCGGTACCAAACTTGGTTGTACCGGTGATACTCGGGTATTATATACCCGGGTACCAAACGGGGTTGTATTTTGGTTATCGCCAGGTAGGTAGCCGTGTACCCCCAAGAATATATACTCACCCACCCTTGCTGTGCTGGTAAGGCGCACATAACCCCCGCCGCCGCCGCAGCTGTGCTCTCCTTCCGGGTTGACTACTAGTACCAGCGCCTTCCACATACCAGGTACAGCAGTACGGCTACTCAACGACACAAATACGGCAGAAATATGTGTTTGGATTTCTTCTGCAACAAATACAATAACGAAAAATGGTAAATAACACCACAGCGCAGTGGTTGAATAACCACCACCACCACCACCAGGCTTTGAGCAACACTGCCGTGGACGTCAGGGCGGGACAAAAACAGGCACGGTGGCTGCGTATGGCTACTCAAGGCCGCAAAAGTGCAGGCGATATTTTGCCGGCGCCACGGCTACCCAAAGACACAAACCTTATCACCACCCCTCCCTCCCTCACTCCCTCCCCCCCTCCCTCCCTCCCCCCCTC
>JAYJMJ010288008.1:0-11020 GCA_036873875.1 Laminaria ephemera
GAAAGTAGATCCTCCGTCTGACTCTGCACTCTCAGGCGCCGTCAGACGCGCTGTCAGAGCTCGAGGCTGAGGTAATGGTTATATATATATTAATATGAGGGACACGGAATACCAGGGGCAAACACGCTTTCGGTGATGTCTATCGCAGCACATTTGCGTTCTTTGTTGGCATGGCGTCCTCTTGCGCTGATCCCCTGCGGTCGAACATGTGTTTAAGGCTTAAAGTCTGTTTGTTGCGATAAACGTTGTCTCGAACTGTGAACGCCTCTCAAAACTGTATCACCTGCCTAGTACAACACAACATCATTGCGGCCCAAGCCGTATTTCCAAAGATATTTCCTAACCTGCGGAGACCGTCATCGCTATGTTAACAGAAATCGTCAGGCGACCTAGATATATCCTCCACGGACTAAACGCCAGTACGGCGTATGTGGGTAGATTCCAACCCGAACCCCCCCCGAAAAGATCGTTCATTACTCTGCCACTGCTGGCTCGTTAGAGTCATCATTTGTCGCAATAGCCTTGAGCGTGGGGATGTAAATTATAGTACTACTTCATTACCGTTTGACACGCCGCCGCAGATTTCCAGTCACGAAGAAGCTTGTCCGTGCAGAAAACTCGCCACGTAATGAGGGCCCTTACACCTCTCGATATTAATTCAAATCAATTAAACACCTCGTCAAATCCAAACAGTGGTATTGCTTGTTATTTTACCGGGTTGCTTATGGGCTGCAGCGGCGCTTGTTCCTATACGTAGCACCTCCGTGCAGAAAGACCGAGACGGTTAGTGTGTTAAGACTCTATATAATGAGGAGCAAGAAAACCGAGAGGGTGAAGCAATCGAGACTGCTTTTCCTGAGAGAGGTGGGGTTAGTGTCTCGGAGGGAAGGGGGGCCACACGCACGGAGGGATGAAACGAATTCAACATTAATCAAACGCTGCGGGGTGCCTTTCTACTCTGACGGCGGAACGGGGATTGATTTGCGTCTTTAATCTCGGTCCTACCACACGCCAGTCTTCGTGTCATTGTCATGCCAAATAATCCTACTGTGAGTAGTCCCCCACCCTCCCCCCTGTCCATACTTACACCCGATCGAACACATCCAGATCTGAAACGTGGAACTCGCTCTAAGTACAGCAGATGCATTTGCCAAGATTGAAAGGCGACAGGTGCGTATGTTCCCATAGTGCGGCAACACCGTGCGCAAAGAGCGGAACTATTTGTCCTTGGAATATAGGCGTCCTCATAACCGGTTGCTGGCCAAGCAGTCGTGTTTGGATATTTACGGCGGTGCGTGCTTTTGCGTGGAGGTGCGGGTTGCCGAGTTGTATGTTGACGGTTACGGCAAGCGTTGTGGAAAAACGAATATTGGTCTTGCGGTTTCTCCCGATATTCCCTTTCCTACCTGTTGAAGTCGATTTTTCTCGCGGAGGAAGCTCAAAGCCGACCGATATCTTGACAATAACTGTTCCATTGCTCTTCCGGGGGTTTCCAGCGAAACTACATATTGCTACAGGGGCATAGAACCCAATTGTAAGCACGGGGCACGATTCGTCGAAGACGACCTAAATTCCGTTATTTTTTACATATCTGCCCCAAGATACGGAAAATGAGGGTTTTTTCTGGTACATTCTCAACTCAGCTCGTAGGAATCATGCTCATGCCGGGTTTGGGACTTGGATCCAACCACCGCAAGGAATGACGGCTTGGATCTTAGCTCCTGCGTTTGGGAAACGGCCACGGTGTTAATTTCGAATACAAACGTTGATATATTCGTTTCATTCTCTTGGTGTTGCGTCCTGGATTCCATGCCTACTGCCGTAAACTTTGGCTAGAATATCGTATACTCCATTTCGGAATGTTATTCCTGTGTGCCATGTTGTCGTTCCGGAGAGAACACGACGCCGTTGCCTCGATACCCCTGCTCATGTCTTTACGCAACACCCCACAACATAGACGTGGAATATCCCAGGTCCGTCACACTTGTTAATTTGGTTGTGAAGTACAGTAGATATCCTGACGACACAACCCAACGATTGCCTACCCGTGCTTGCAGGTGCAATATTTGCCCGTGAATCGAGCATTAGGATTGACGGCAATACATCTTTCAAGTTTAACTCAGTTGCGCTTGAATTCGGAGGTGAGAACATACACGTAATGGAGGGTGTGCTACGCGAAGTTCCTCGGTCGACATTCCATAATTCTTGGTCATAATAGAGCGATGTGTAGAACAAATTAGTATACCTGATGCAGTGGGCGCTTTGGCGGCGTGACTTCCATCTCCAGAGGTCAAGAGATGTGGGCATGCGCACATCCTATTAAGGCAGTTCTGGCGGGGTGTGTACTCAGCCGCAAGCTCTTACCTGGTGTACATATTACAATCGAACGAGACTAATGGTTTCAGACGGTAGTTTTTCCGTGGCACTTGCAAGATAAAACCAGTACCGACTTCATATGCTGCTCCCTGTTGTGTGCGATGAGGTGTTCCAATGCGTACCCATTTTTGTCTGCCGGTGCCAGAGGCTTCGGCTTGTAGATGGTGATTGAATAATACTCTTGATTGATTTCGATGCCATTTGTGGTCGATACGCCCAAACGCGCACCCTTGTACTGTATCAAGTATGTAGTAAGTGGATAGTGTCATTCCAGGACCGAAAAGTTTGAAAGATTTTCTACTCGCCGATATCGTGCCGGGCACCCCCCCCGATACCTTCACCTGTCGAGTTCGTCGCTTCGAAGGATGAGAGTGGAACTTAGATCGTCACCTACTCCCCCTGAAAAATAAAATATATATAAAAATTGACTAATGAGAGCACTATAGCTAACAGTCGTTTGGTTGATCCAATAACAGGTGCCCTGTACACTGGCGATTCCAACGTCAGCATCAGCGGCAACACGTGTTTCGCTCATAATGCAGCGAACGAATACGGAGGTGACAACAAACGGGACTGGCACTCCAGTGCAGATGCGATTCATGAAAGTACGAATTCACGTGACGGCGTGGGCGCTAATGACCATAAAACACTTCCGGTTAGGTGGGCTAATGTTCCACGTGTAGGGAGGTGCCCTTCAGAGATTAGAGTCCACGAACTCCATGCTCATTGCTTTTATCACTAAACCATGTACGGCGGTTTCCTTTATGTCTTTAATAATACCGGACGAGAGGTGTTCTTCACTTTGCTTCCGAAACACAACTCAAATGGCCACTGTATCGTACTCCTCGAAGGATGCATGAACCCTTGAAAACGAAATGTTTTTGGACAGAGGCATAGCAAATGAACACTACGAGCTGTTTGAAACCAAACACCCAATAGATTTCCCCCACAAATGCCCCTCGCAGTCTATACTCGAGTTTCGCACTGACCCCCATATAGTGTGGAAGATGGCTCATGAGTCCCATGTTTAAACACAATTTTGGTTATACGGCATGCCCATATCGTGCACAATGTTGACAGATGGCAGAACTATAGCATCATCGAGTGTAGTAATCGAAAAGTACATATTAAAAATATTGAGTTGCACACTTCAGAGACTCCCACAAAAACGCTATTCACGGTGTCTCTGGTAAAGTTGATCATAATGTGGAGATGTTGATGTTGCCTAAAACTTAAAATACAACCCTACCTTTTGCTGTACACGGCAGACCCGATTTGCAGAGTCTTGGCTACAGAACCACAAACAAACAATTCATTAGCCTAGGTATTGTACAACTTTGTCAGTGACCCGGTGTCGGGTATAGCAAGACATGTTCGTGCAAATATACGGGCAGATATTCACAGCACTGACTTATTATGGTCAACACATTAAGTAAGATGTAAATCCCAAAATTGATACTACGCTTAACATGAGAAATTACGAGGCAGTGAATCAATACTACGAGGTACGTTTCCGACCATATGTCGAAATGTCTACGCCGTTGCTTTGAGTCAGATCCTTGAGATCTTCAACATATTCTGCGAGCCCCCGCCGAATCGTTCCTGAACGGAGTTTTTGCTTTTTTGATCTTGAATGTCGTCAGAAGCATGGGGGCCAATGGGGGCCCGGGAAGTCCATATATCCCCAAAAACTTGTGATTCAATTTGAGGCCAAAATCGAAACACAAATGCAACCCCCTTTGGTACTGGTTTGGCATGGGCACATGGACCACGTGTGTAAGAAAATGTGTGCTATATTTCCAGGGTCTGACTCGAAATCACATCGGTGAATTCAGTCGGGGAAAAAAACTTGGACATTCGTATTGAGCCCCACTTTGGACTCGAAACCATGTGCACATACAAACAAACGAGATTCTAACGATTCGCTTGTTGACCAAAACCACCACCAACTGACGTAGCAACCTAGGACGTTGCTGCTTGTAGGTACAAACATAATGGTACCGCTCTGACAAAGGTAAATGGTGCCGTCAGGCCGGAGCCGTCCCCAACGGATGAGAATGTGACGGAGGTCCAAGCAAGGTGTTGCAGGAAACCCAGAAAGTATGATATTGCGGCAATGCCTATAAACCCATTGCCGATTGTTCTAAATAGTCGACAGTACTGTAGCCCGATCCTGGATGACGTCTCTGCGCCGACCCGCGATCTCACACAGGGCGATACAGTCGTCCATAACGACGTTGCTGACCATCTCATGCAACAGCAGGGAGCAGTCGTAGTCAATGAACATTCGTTCTTCCGGGATTCATTGGTTCTCAAACCCGGAGGTGTAACGGTCGAAATTTCCGTTGAAGTTAACTGCCCCGAGAACAACACACAAATAAACCCCGTCCTCTGGGCCAGTTCTTCCGTCGAGGTGCAGACTACGAACACCTATTCATGACCATTATATTTCTACAGTCTCCCCATGGCGCTGACGATATTGCTGCTCACGTTGCTCGTGATGTTTCAGTCTACTATGTTCGACGTTGAAAAGCGTCGAACCTTAGGCAAAGGTGGCTGAAGGCGACGGAAACACCATGAAGCTTGGCGAGCTGGATGATTACGTACTCTGCGACCCACCAGCGTGTTCCCCTTCTGGACCCGTATCCAGGTCGTACGCCATTTCCATATCGAAACGTAGAATACGACCACATTAGTCAAGATCAAGTCATAGGAACTTCTCAAAACAAACTTCCAATTTGCTGCAACCGTGGCAGATAACACAAATCTACTGCTCTGTGTTATCTCCACCATTTCTTGCATCACAGCTCAATTCAAGGCCATACTCGATGCTCATTCTTTAACGCGTAAGGCTTTTGCGTACTTTTATGGGGGCCTACTCGCTACAGACGATGTTGTTACTTATCAGCGGTTCCGTAGGGTCAACAAAGGTACTACTGATTTCGCTTTCCGTTCTAATAATTTGTTTCGTCTATAAACATCATTTTACCCTTCCCGGGAACGTCGCCAATAGCTACTTGCATCTGCCAAAGTGGATACCTCCATCAAGGTAAATATTAAGGCCAAGACAGACCGGAACCACGATCACAGTCAAAGTAACCGATGAACTTATTTTGTTCCACCGATCGCGTAAAACACAGTTAGGATGGAACTGATTCCACGGTGTGCTTTGTCGTTATTCACAACACCCACATGTCATTAATTCGGATTTTCGTCATACTCTACTGGAGGATGCCCGAAATATTTCTAAGTACAGGAATTGCTGCTCGTAGTCATAGCTTTTGCCATTGGGTAACATAGAATTGTATCTTAATCTCGCCCGCTCTTACTTACTCACGCTCAGTGTCCTGGGTTTAGTACCATCGGTGGTTTCCAACTATGGCCGTTTTTAAAACAGCACCTGACACACGTTTGTCCTGGAAAACAACATGATACGACACTCTCTGCCATGTTCCAACATCGACTCGACACGCCAACACAACTGCTTCGTACATGTTAGCACCATGAGCAACGGGTAACATTTCGGCATTTCACAGTTGTAGGTTTCCCTACGAAGTGACAAAGCACCTAAACCAAAGCTCCGGTATTTTACCGCTTACATTGTGTGACCGGCAGTAACGTCGTTCGCGAGAGCATACCTACCATCCGGGTGGGCGGCTGGACTTTGTAACCCCGTGCTGTATCGACGCCGATTGGTCCTTATGAATGATGCAGTTGAAGCGTATCATAGCTGACCCAAAATCACTTTGGGCTGCCATAAAGCTGTGGTTTCTTCTTAGAATTATTCTTCGCAACGCGATCCGAAACTGGGTCGATTATCTTGCTGCTGCTATCTATTCGAATTTATGGTGCCTTGAAAACTGAACGCCGCATGTGCCAGGGCCTACATATTAATGAACTTAAAACAATATAATAGAGCTGTGAGATCGAGTTTTCGTCTAAATTTGTAGTTGCAACAGTAATTGCAAGCTGTGTGTGATACTCCGATCGCACGTGTTACGAGGTGAGTATGTCCTCATGAAGGATACAGATCGGCGACTGCCCTTAGTGCTAGGGGCAGAAGGGTGATACAAAGACGTTCAGCTTTTTATCAACATACGCACAGAAACTTTATAACCCGTTTTGGGGGGGAAACCTGACGGCTGTGGAATGCACGAGCTTTTTTATTTTTATTGTTTAATTACTTGTTTGGGAAGTGGGGTTAAAGTTATACCAGGTATCGCATAAGGAATATAATCTATTCACGAACTATGCGAGACCCACAGAGAGATGATGGGGACCAAGCACTTGGAGGTGTTTTATTTTAAGGTTAAGTGGTTTAATAATTCGTTATCAGCACTACGTAGTGAATGGTATTCATTTCAGATTGTTGCTGTTTCTGAACGTATCTCACCAGGGCTTACAGCTGGGTGACTTTGTGCACGGAAACTGTACAACCCGTTTTTGACGGCGAACGAATTTGACGGTTGTGCAAGTCATAAGGTTTAAGTTAATGTTTTATCGGTGGGCGGAAGGGGGGGGTGGGAGGGGGAATGTACATGTGATTTAATGATCGCACAAATGAATATGAATTGATGCATGGGTGGCTCGAAATGCAGAGATAAATGGAAATGGCAGGAATCACGTGTCTAAGAGTTTTTGTTGATGTTGGTGGTTTTTTATTGCTTGTTTGGAAGGACACGAGTACCAATTCATGATATTAGCTTCGAACCTCGGTTGCTACTAGACGTATCACATACACCTGTTAAATATTAAACTACAGCTTTGAAATCGAGGATTTCATCGAAATTTATCGATGCAAGCTATGTGTGATATACTCCAACCGGTCGTGTTACGTCCTCATAACGGATATAGGTCGTTGACTCCCCATAAGGCTACTTAGTACCCGGGTTGTCAGGGCGATACCAAAAGTTTAGTTTACATCTAATTATATGTTAATATCAGCTCTACTCGCTCACAGGAGCAACGCATTTCTATTTTTCGGACGTCAACATCGCCGGCAGTACCGATTTCGAGAACAACTCAGCTGCTGTGGTTTTCCGGAGGTGAGAGCGTGGGCGATTGTATATGTCTCAAGTGTGCGAAATTCCATATATCCGTCCATCGTTTGTCGGGTGCTAGTAGTGCTCGGGACGAGAGTTAATGATCAACACGGAACTAAACCTCTCAAGCAAGTGATTCATGTGGCGACCCCTCGCGTTACACCTCCCTCTTTTCTATGTGTCATGGGGCTGACAGATATGCGAAGGACACAGAACACCATACCTTCTATGTTGCCAGCAGGGCATTTACGCGTTCGTTGCTGGTGTCTTCTCCTGCTGATCGCGTCCGCTCGTGCGTTTGTTCGAAATGGATCGTTGGTTAATGGTGATATATATATTTTGAACCGAGAGAGTCTCCTAGAACTGCAACAGCACCCTCCTACAATCTGTCATCACTGCGGCCGAAGCTGTATAGGCACAGCTCCTCAGATGGTCTCAAACAATCGTCGTCGTTCTGTGAGTAGTAAACATCCAAGGACAGTCGCCATGCGACAAGCTGATAGCAGTCAAGGTAAGACGACTTAAAACAGCCATCCTCTGACAACCTGAACGCTGGTATGCGAGTAGTGTCTAAAGCGCCAATAGCAGAACATGTCGTGCGGTAGCTCACCATTGCTGGCTTCGGTCGTTGAAACCAGGGTGAGGCAACTGTCAAGTACGGCGCCGCAGACCACCAGCCACAAAACCGCCTACCACAGTAGAATGCTCGCCACGACTTGGGGGCGGCCAGTTAGCAACACAATGTTTAGCGACTGTTATGCCCTCCATCAAATCAAACCTATCCTACCGTATTGGTGTTTCGCAGACTTGTATGTCGAACGAAGCTGCGCTTGTTCCTATAGTGCGGCGGGCACGTGCGCAAAGAGCGAGACTGTCCATGACTTTGGAATTTTCGGTGTTCTTAAAATGAGGAGTGAAATCCGAGGGAGTGGAGCGAAATACCGAGGTTTTCCCCAATCCTCTTCTACAATCGTCCTGCTTGCGGATATGCGAGGGAACCGGGATACTGCTTTCTTTGTACTAAATATTTTTTCCAGATGGGAATTGTTCTTTATGGTATATCATATATCGTCCGTTCGACTAATAATTGAATCTTGTTTGAGGTTGCCCATTTTTTTACGGCGAAACACGCTCACCACATTTACCCAGTCAGACACGGCCACGTCCTACAGAGGGCCTAAATGGCGAGCTCCGTTCCGCGCTGCTTCTGATGCAAGCCGTGCCGATTTCGCCAAGAGAGGGGTGCCTGCATCTCCAACTTGAACCCTGCCCACGGAGCCAAGCACCAAGACCGGTACACATAGTCAAACAGCGGCTGTCTCGCAGCGATTCTTATTACTCCATATCCCTCCGGTGCGTGAATAGGCCGTTTTGCTAGCAACGAAGGGGAAAGGATACCTTATCACATCAAACAGGGCGGTCGGTGACCGTGCGTACAGCTTGTCGGGCACTGTGTGTGCTACTCTGCTTGGCTTGGTCGACTCAACTTCACACACGTGTTGCTGTGCTCTGGTTTGGTGACGAAGAATCCCAGGGCTTGAAATTACGTTCTAGCTTGACACTGCGGGACAGTGGGAGCAAGAAATGAAGGTCTCCACCCTTCACCTGTCTTGCACTGTTAACAAAACCAATTCATTTAGTTGAACCTCTTACGAAAGTCATACTTAGAAGCACATTTTCCACTGTACTTCCGTTGTACGATATCCCGTAATTCAGCAATATCGCCAGCGTCGATTTTAATCCGAAAGGGCACCACTCTACGATAAAGTATTTGGTTTTGTCACTACAGTGTGTCAAAGCGGTAGCAGGTTTCGTACCCTCTAAGCACCGGAACTTTTTTGCTTCAGGTTGAAATGGGTTCCAGGTGGTTGGGTTCGTTTTTTCTCATACAAACCGGGACAAAACAGGAAAAGAGGAATACAGAAAGAGAAAATAGTCAAGCAAATCAAACACACCACCACTGATAATATCGCAGTATCGGCGGTCGTACCCTTAACGGTTGCGCTTGATGATAATAGGTGGCGCTAACAGTATAGCGTGAACCACACGCACACACACAGCCGGTCGCCCCCGATGGAAGCCTACGTTTAACGTGAACAACACTTACGTGTGGACCAATATCGGATGTGCTTGATGTCGATGGACGGAGCTGACAGTTCGATGTGAAGAACACGCAAACCACACAGGCGATCGGTTCCAGTAAAGAAACATGAGTGTGCTCTCAAATATTGGACTCATGCTGCGGTAAAGGTGTGCAGGTTTATTGCTGAGGCTGCTCTCTTGAGGAGCTTCACACCACACCCAAGCATCTATGTTGAGTAAAAGTAAAGTGCACCCAAATGACCAATCCCATGGCCTAGGTATACAAAGCGTTTATATGGCAAAACGATAATGATATCCCGATAACTTTGTGTTAAGGACCCCAGTCATTCAGAAAGAAACCCGTTCAAAAGTGCTACCTCTATCGTAGCACGCGTCAGTGAATCTCAATCTTTGTCGACTCATTTCGTACTATACTTGGTACGTTCCTACTCCCCGTGTCCCCAGAATGAACGACAGTAAATCATACGAAACCCACCATGTACCAAACAACGAGGGCGGCACTGGTGTAAACTTGAATCGATCACTTCAGGCAACGCACCATACGCAGAACCCTACTAGCCCTGCCAGTTGGAACCGACACCAGATTTGACGGGGTGGAGGCCCACTGTTCTTTGTGCGCGAAGGAACGTCTGGTGGGCGAAGCTGTCCGCGTGAATAATCAGCAGCTTCGCGAAAATTATGCTTGAGTGTGCTGCCTCGTACAATCCGGCGCGATCGATCGTGAGAGCCCGTCGTTTTCGGGCGCAGACACCCCTCCCTCGGCTTAACCTGCACGTCTTGCAACGATAGCACCGCGGAACGGAGCTTGCGTTTTCGGTCCCTCCATAGGAACCTACAGTGTCTCAATACTGTTGTGTGCGTATCCCGTGGCCAAAACAACAGACATGGCGAGCTGTGGGTAGTTTTCAAACTTTGTTATTGCACACATCTCTCGCTCTTGACGATTATTGCGTTACATACCGCCCAAACAGCAGAAGCACGACAACAGCATCACGGCAGAAAAACCAGTGGCGGCAGCAAAGGGAGCAGCAGCACGGCGCTACCTTCACACATATGACAACACGACGATATGTATCCCCTAATGTTTACGTTCCTCGCACATCCCGCTGGCGTCCGCGAAATTTGTGACGAGGATCCTCTCGCCCGTGCTTAAGACGCGATGACGAGCTCTATCGAGTGAGTGAAGGATACCGCAACCCCTCGGTTTGTACGTAGATGCGAACTCGCCCCGTGCTCGGCGCTGTTCTGGCCCTGCTCCGGCTGCGACAACGTCTGGACACGTACGGCATGATAGCACGTGTTTCCCCTTATTTGAACCTCACCTCCCCCGACCGGCGGCGAAAGCAAGAGGGGAGACGTCTCATAACGGCGAATCCGCGAGGCCACACATGTAACAAAGATGCTTTCAACGACAGCTGACAACTTTTGTCGTGTTGTACATATTTCGTATCAGTACATGTACACTAGGGACGGACTAAAACAGGTCTCTCGGCCACAAT
>JAYJMJ010288019.1:0-11019 GCA_036873875.1 Laminaria ephemera
GGGGGGGTGGGGGTGTTGTACGTAGTGTTTAGATCACATTACGTACCCGTATGATATGGGACGTTATGAGTATTAGTCAATGGTGTTCATTTCTGACTGTTTTTGTGACTGGATCACCAGGGTTTACACGTGGATGATCTTATGTATGGTAACTATACAAAATGTTTTTATACGAGGTAACCTGGTGTTTTGTGTGAATTTTAGAGGCATGCAAGCAGCTGTTTAACGGGAGGCGGCCTTTTTGGATTCATGCAATGCGTGTTTATTGTCTTTGTCTTCAACTACCGTACTTGCTTAGGTCTAGTACTCGCACCCTGCTTATGTATGGTCTAGACGCTCAAGTTACTACTGTTTTTATGTGTACGTACAGCAGCAGCAGTTTATGGAACGCCTTTTTGTTCCCCCTTTTCGACTTGCGACGCCTTCGGGATATCAAGGCAACACCATCCCGAAGGGGAACCTTCCAACTTGTTTTGGCGGACTCGCCATAGTTGTTGAGATATGGAGTTGTTTGTTCGGTGAAGTGTCTTCTGGGGCGACGGTCTACACTCGATTGTGAGCTTCACAGTGGGATCTCTGTTGTTTCTATAGGCTCATTGGAAAGCTCCTGCGAAGAGCTTTCCGTTGTATATTTTAGATTTTCTCAATTTTTACATGCCCGTCATTTTTTTGTCGAAGACCCCCCCAATGCGGGTCACAAGTGCCCGCACTCTGCTGTTGAAAATCCAATGCGTTTTGTTGTATTTTTGCGAAATTTCGTAAGACGGCAGCGTGCAAATATAATGATGAATGAAGATTATTGCCTGATACAAACGGACAATATTCGCAAACGCAGGCTGGGTACGAGTGAGTATTATACACTCGTACGATGTAATATGCTTTCGGGCATGCTTCCAAATATGGAAGACAGAGGAACGTGCTCGTACGATGGCCTCGTGAGTAACACACTATACTCCGAGCTTACCATCTATGCATATAAGCGTTTGTGCAAGGCAGTACACGTAGTCATGCATCTATACTCCGAGCGCACCATCTACGCGTTTAAGCGTTTGTGCAAGACAATACACGTAGTCATGCACGGAAACGATGCGGAGAATCGCAACTTCGAGCGCGTTGTAAAGGACAGAATGATCTGGGGGGGGGTGGTGCTCACCCTAAAATCGAACAAACAAAAATCTAAAACCGAAATCGAACGTACAAGAGTAGTTCATGATCGTTGTTCATCTGTGTTCTTGAACATGGATAGGCCGAGCAATGCGCGACACCAAGAGCGCGGTTATGCGTACAAGGGGGCGTCGTTCTTGCAAGGTGCGGCCCAGAATAGGCAACTATAAAATACGCAAAAAGATGCACGAAACGAACAAACAAAAAAGCAACAGCACCAACTAAAAAACTAAGGGGTAGTACTCGTAGTACGGACCAGATCATACTGCATGTATGAGTGACGACATCGTGTATCGATATCTACCGTAGTCTGTCACAGCAGAATTTTCCAGTGTGTCATAGATATAGTGCATAAAAAGCACCGTGCAAGCTATCACAGAAATAGCATTATGCGAGTCTGTCTGTGACACGAGAGCACCGGAGTACATAAAATCAAACACGAAACGCAAAACTCTTAGGGCGGCATCAGACTGCGGCTGGTGCCACCCGAGAAAAATGAACTGGTCTGTCTTGCGCGATATCTGTTGCATGCACCTAGAGGGTCGGTCACGGGGGAGGTCGGCGTGCGCGGTGGCTGGGGCGGCCGTTCTAGCAAAGGCGCTGTTGAGCGTTTGCTGGAGCAGTTGTAAGCTACTACGCACGTGTCTACCAGGCTACCAGGTACCAGGTATGCTGTAAGTACTACAGTAGACACATGCAAAGGTAAAGGTGCACCAACATTTTTCTGGAAACTCCTCACTTGAGGGGTTCTATACCTCACCCAAAAGCTTGTTTTGAGATAACTAAAATTGCACCCCAATGGTCAAACCCATGGCCTAGCTATCAAAATATTCTTATTGCAAAAAGGAATGGCATTCCGACGAATTTGGGTTAAGGAGCCCCGTCATTCAGGAAATACTTGAGCCAAAACGTGCAACCTCTATCGTACCACGCGCCAGTAGTACACAAGGAATTTGAAGGAGGAAAAAAACGAGACGCTGCATCATCGATGTTGTGGTGCAACTCATAACAGTGGGCGGCTGGAACGCTTAGCTTGGTACCTGACACATGTACTGTCGTATTGGTCGTAGCGGTGGCTGAAGCTCGCGTCGATATGTGCAGCTGTTCTAGCAAGCGCACTTGGGAGTTGTTGCGAGATTCTTGAAAAGCAGGTGATACTGCATGTTTTAGCCCCCAAAAACAAAACAAAACATGATCACGCGAGCTCGGATCATGCTAAAAAACAACGTCATACCAAAATCATGCGCATTTGAGATCTCGTAAGAAACCTCAACGGGGCAACAAGACCTCTGCGCCACCATAGTGGTAGGTCTAGCAACAGTTGTTGCGTGCGCGTAGCTTATATGTCGCGCGTCGCAAAAGCAACAGAGCTCAACCGAGTTGGAACGCTAAACGCAGGGAAGTATAATTGGAAACACAAGAGGAGAGAGTGGGACCCGCTCCAGTCAGTGCGAAAGTACGGTAAAACCACTCTGAAAAACAAAAACGACGCAACAAATGACCAAAGAAAAATAAATGGACCTACAACAGAGGAAGGCGCCGACAACGAAGAAGATATCGTCTCCAGTAGAACAAGAAGGGCTGGTCGCGAAGCGGAGATGAAGTCCTGCTGACGCCGTCATAATGTAATGTTGTGCCCCAGAAAGGACCAAGACGGCGGACACAGGACCATCTACACGCTTTGACGTGCCCAAAACTCGTTCACATGATTTTGACGTTTCTTGATTAATATTGCAGGCCTTCGGCCAGAAGGAAGAGTAACCGAGGGGGGGGGCTGATCCATGGTTTTGAAAGTAGCCATGTTTCCCAATCCCCGGGGGTTCATACTGCAACCATAATGCCGAATACTAAAATTGCTGACACGTACGTCTCCAGCAAGAACGTCCCGCCATAATACAAGGATGACGTAACTGTTACTCGACATCAACTCCCCGCCTTAGTGGCGCGTTCTTCATGTTCTACTTCAACCAGCTTCATATAGCACTTCATAAGGGAATCGTCCTTAAACGAAGCTGTTTACTCTACCATGGGTACCACCTGCGTAATACTGCGTATTCTCATCTGGGAAATGAGCAGTATTCAATGCTTCGTGTCATGATTGTCTCTAGCCTTCTACGTAAATACGTGACAATCGATCACATCGGTGACACTGTATCACACCGACGCATGAAGGAGGCTTCTCATCAGCAACCCGGCAGCCACAGCAGAAACAAGCAGAAACAAGCATGTTCCGACCGTACAACAACTTTCGTCCGGCGAGCTTCTGCTGTGGTGCTGTGTTTCGTTGTTTTGTTTTCGAAACAGTAGGAGTATCGTATGACTAGGGAATAGGGCCGCCCCCTCCGCCCCAATGGCGGGGGGGTCCTTGTTTTGGAACCAAGAGATCAACGGGTTATCATGCATTACATGCCATATACGTAGTTGGTAGTTCTGTCATACCTGTATCGGGGAATATTGTATGAGCCCCGGAGGTAAACGTTTTAAACCGTAATTATTTGTTGGTTTGTGAGTCCTGTTGGCCGCTGGAGGATGGATGTAGTCCACAATGTGTAAGGCAGTACAGCTGTCGCTGGGAACCCGCGCGGAAGGATATTTGAAGTTGTCGTCAACCTGTCTGCGTTGGTGGATGATGGACGGTCGGTGTACAAAACTCGGCAGCAGGCAGCAGCAGCTATCAGCAGCAGACGTCAGCAGCAGGAGCCAGTACCAGCAGCTAGAAGCAGCCAGCAGCAGCAGCTAACAAGGCACAGTAGCAGCCAGCGGCAGCAGCAGCAGGCAGAGAGCAGGTAGCAGCAAGCAGCAACAGGCAGAAAATCCAGCAGCAGCCAGCAGCAGCCAGCAGCAGCAGCTAGCAGAATAACCCAGCAGCAGAAGCCAGTAGCAGCAGAAAACACGGCAGCAGCCAGAAGCAGCAGCAGCAGCAGACATCAAGGTAGCAGCCAAAAGCAGAAGCAGCAGTCAGAGAACAGGCAGCAACAGGCACCTGGCAGCAAATCCAGCATTTTCCAGCATCAACCAGCAGGGACATCAAAACCCAACAGCAGGCAAAAGCAGCAAAAGGCAGCAGAGCGAGCAGCAGCCAGTAGCAGCCAGCAGAAGCAGCAGCAACAACTTGGTTCGTACATGTGGAAATGACAGCGGTTTCCATCGAAAAAAACTGTGGGTTTTGGTTCTGTTTTTACGTACATGCCAACTCCAGTTCAGCACCGCTGCACAGGAAACCACGATCGACCGTCCCTGCCATGGTCTTTCGTTCGTCGGCTCAAGGGCCATGGCAGATGATGACGAAAAATCCAAGCATATGCCGTTGTCTCTTTTGCTTGCGATGCCCTCAATCGTTGTCAAGCGAGGTGCGCAGTACCACTGAATCCAAGGCAAAGCAAGGTCTCACTTGTTTATTTTTCAGCTCTACTGTAGTAGAATAATATGATATGACATGATATAATACGAGTAGGGTTCGCACGATGATGATTCGATCGCCGATGACATGTACAAAACTTGTACTTTAGAAAGGGTGCACGCACGTGGTGATTCTAGACGCTGTCGGAGATAGGGGCGGTCTTCTTCCTGGTAGTTTTGCCCCGCGTACCAAAACAACTGCTGGTTGGTGTTTCGGTTTTTCCTTCGTCGGCACTCCCAGCTCTCCGGCTTTTCAGGCGTCGGCACTCCCAGCTCCCGTTCGCTACGAAGCAGCGTGCGAAAGTCTCTGTATACTACCCCTATGCGAGTACTACCTCTGCTATGCTTTTCCTTTGCTTCAGCGAGCACTGTTTTTCATTTCGACACTTAGCCCTCTCCTCGTACGTCGCCTCTATTTATCTCGATACTCATCAACTCCCATTTCTTCAACAGGTATTATAGTGGGAGATGTACATGTTTCTCGTGTGACGCTCATCCCTGGCGGGGTGCATTCCCTGTGCTGCCAACCTGCAGCATCGAGCTTACGGTCTCGCGTACTCAGAACGGCGGTCCCAGATTAGCCTGGCTTGCAGTCTGCGGTCTCGACTTAATTTCTTCCATTCTGTTTTGCCAAGTTCAAGGTCGATTCTTCCCTTGAATTGAGATTTAACCACTAAACCAATACCCATGAATGACTTTTGAAACATGTTATCAAGTTTGGTTCTTCATCGACGAGTTCAGTATTAGCAATTACCTGGTATAATCCATAAATACACGTGGGCTATGAATCCGGAGTTTGAAGTGTGCCTACTGCTGCGGTACAGCAGTGGCGAGGAACATTGATCGAATATGTAGATGTTCACGCCTTATTACATGTAATACTCCCCCTTAATGGAAATCGCACTGTTGTGTGCATTGGAGTACCAACTAGTCTTATTTTCCCTTAATACCATCGATACTCGTGGGAAACGTCTGCTAAGTAAAGTACGCGTACGCAAAAGTCTAAACTATACTGGCTGTAACTCTAACACCTTGCCGGTAATCAGTACAACGTCGCAGTGGTGATGAACATTGATCACAGATATAGGTGTTCACGCCTTAATGCATGGAATACTCCCCCTTAACGAAAAATCGCGCTGTTGTGTGCACTAGAGTACCGACTAATCATATTATCCTTAAATATCATCGATACTCGTGGGAAACGTCTACTACGTAAAGAAAAGTAAATTTCTAAACTATACTGTCTGTAACTCTAACACCTTACCGGTAATCAGTTTAACGCCGCCGCTATTAGGGTTCTGTCCGGTAATCATACGATAATCAGCGTCGCGAAAATGGATCGAGACAAGCATACCGTACAGTAGCATGTACTCCGAGACCGATCATGACCCTACGTATGCCAGTCTGAGTCGTGATCGTACTTCTGAAAAACAAGAGGCGTATCTGTCGAACTCGGGGAGTCTCCAGGCTGATGCCAGAAAGTCCCTTAGGCCATGATGTTTATTACCAGAGCTTGATAAGCCGTGGACTACCTGGTACTATCGTGTAGCTGTAGCATAGTAGTTATCCTCACTACGACCCCGCGATGGATGTGACACATAATACGTCAACTTGTTGTTCAACAATAATGTGGTAGTTTTCCGGCACCACATATCCCCCGTAAGCAAGCAAGTACTTTTGTTTTTGCTGTCACTTTATGCGTCCCCTATCACCGGTACCGGAACGCGTCCCAAACTCCAGTCGACCCCCCAACCCCCCCCCTTCTCCCCTTTTTTACGCCCCCCCCCCGATCACTTCCCTCTTCGCGCTTGGTGCACGCGATGTCTGCCTGGTCGGTGAAAACCCGACGTGCTCCGTCCCGGCATTGTAGGGCTGTGAGGGTCAATGGTCAGATGACTACGGCTATGCATGAAATGAGTACACCCCCCCCATCACTCTTCCCCTTTTTTGGTATGCCCTCCTCATGCATGATTGGGGCGAACAATACAAACATACAGGTAAGAAGTATACACTGAACCTCCACAGCAGCAGTAGTAGTTATGGTATCCGCCATAGGTACGCGGCGTTATATCGTCAACATCGGCAAGCATTCGGAGCTTTGTTTGCGCTTTTCCTTCTGGCTTATGAGGATATCATCGGCCGTATCACCATTTCCGAAACCCGCAGGTAACTACAGCTGCTACTACTAATGTGTATATCGTTTTACATGATCTACCACGTTTATCTATGCTATGTATATGTGTATCTCGGTAATGCGCGATAATCCATAAACCCTCTGCTTCTCGGCCTGCCGCAGGAATATTCCACGAATCAGGGAAGACATGGCATCCACGCCACGAAGAAGAACAGCGCACGCGTTGTTCACGGCGGTCTCTCTTTTTTATGCATCTACCGTTACCACCACCGCGGCCCAAAGTCAGGACAACTGTGTGTCGTACAACGCTTCCTCTACGGCCGGGTACCCAGAGGAAGTTACATACGATAGAGCGTTCTACTTCGCTTGTGATGACGGCAGCCTCCTCACGGCGGTAAATGCTTCGTACGGTGAATTCATCTATTCGTTTTCATGGACGTGAGTTGACCATCTTCTTCGTAGCGTAGACTGAACCGGTGCTTGTCGTCCTCACACCAACCATGGTGTGGTTGTCGTTCTTTTGTTAGGCGTATGGTTCTTTAGTACACCAGGTATACAACAAATATTTTAGTGTTGTTGATGTGGTGACGGTTCTCACATTAACCGTCTCGCCATATCATAACCACACCATACTGCTGTTGTTCGTGGTCACGAGACAGGCTCGAATGAATGACGTCAAAAGTGGCTTCTTGTTCTCTCGCTATGACTCTTGCATGCAGACTGGTGGTAACAACTAACGACTGCTGTAAAAAAAATATGGAACGCTGACAGAGGCACAACAGGTCTCCTGCTACTAAATTTATGTGCCAGTGCATACTTTTGTATCCGGTGGCCGACGGCGAAGAATTTCGTTTTTTTTGCGTTATTGGTTAATCTAGCCCCGCCAGACATCCGCGAGATATGTATCGTGAAATACGTTATTTTCAACTGTTGATCGCGTGACCTCCACGAAGACGACACCCGCGCGCGTGCCTTGCGGCCCAAGCCCTCACGTCTCGAAGCTGGCAAGCATCACAGGGGGGATGCCTGAATGGACCGGTACCTGTAGTCGCGGATTTATTCCGTCAAAAACGATCACTATGCATTTCATACGCATACGCAATCTTGGAAACCTCAACACGAAAATAGTTGGGCAAGCAAGAAGCTACGTATGTATGATATGATATATCGTAATCCAAATTCGCTTGCGCCAAAAAGGCGCTGGTTCAGATTCTGCTGTTTCTACACACCACCATCCTCTTGTCATCTATCATCTATCTGTTGTTCCTATACAGCCCCCACTGTCGTAGACTCCCAAGTGAAATGGTAGCGTTGACCCGTAGGTAAGGAGAGAGCAGTTTAAAACAACCAGATACTTTCGTGGATATTCAACAGAGAAACGTCGGGTTGGTCATCGAGACACTTCTCGCCTCGGCTCCTGACGCTCGGGGTATTATACGCTTCTTTCGAACGAAATGTACCGAATACAGCAGTTAGCTATACCAGGTAGTCAGGAAAATTCTCAGATAGGATACGGCGTGAAATGAGACATCGCTCATCTGGACGGCCACTCTTACAGCGATCACGGCGTTCGGCTGGAATGCCGGAGAACATAGATCGATTGTCATACCACCATGCGACACAGAACTAGTAGCAAAAGCAGCACACAGCAAGAAGCAGTGGCACCGCAGCGGCGCAGCAACGGCACAGCAGCAGCAGCAGCAGCTTGTCAATTCAGCACTCTCTACAGCAGCAGTACAGTTTATGCAGCAGCAGTGGTACGCGACATCCGTGCGCGTACGTAGGGAGATTTGTGCACATGAACAACCCACCGCCCATGACGTAGAACGTTGTCATCAGAATAATGTTGATAGCCGACTGACGTTCTACTTCGTCAGTTGACAGCTGTTGACATGTTGTGTTGCTCCATGCCAATGTCCATGTCGATACCGCTAGGAGCAATCCCTGTTGTCCCATCCATCATCATCAGGTGTGGCAGCTCACTGAAGGCTTGGTACGTGCGGTCCCGAGCCTCGCAGTTGTCCTCGTCAATACCGCCCAGTTTGAAGGCACCAGACAAGCTGACGTTGAGAGGGGGTGTCGCGGCGGCGGCGGTTCCTCCCAGCATGTTGGCAATCTTGATCATACCGGCATCGGTGAACGTCAGCTCTGTGGCTGTTGGGTGATGTGTTTGAAAGCTGGCGACATGTGTCGGGCTGTTTGTTGATGTTGTTAAAAGCTGGTGACATGTATCGGGCTGTTCGGCAGTGCTTTGCCAGCAATCTTTCATAAGCGTGCGTCATGAAAACATTTAAAGTGAACGATGGCCCACAGAAAGTTCGTGGAAGCATCGAGTTTTATGCGTATAAATAACGTCATTGTGTATATACGGTGGATCGACTCAGGTGCCAGGATGACGTCGAGGACTGGCCGGTGTCGTACACAGTCGGCATCACGGCAGTGTCAACCTTGGTACAAGATGCTACCTTACCGCTCTTGACGGATATGCTCTTCGGAGGATACGACGTTGACGACGACGAAGCCGAGGGGATGTCTTTCTCGGCGAAGGGTCCGTTCGGGTGAGTGGTAGTACTCATTGTAGTAGTAGCGGTAGCAGTAGTAAAATAGTAGTAGTAGTGGTAGTAGTACTAGTAGTACTAGTAGTACTAGTAGTAGCAGGAGTAGTAGTAGGAGTGGTAGTAGTAGTAATAGTAGTAGTAGTGGTAGTAGTAGCAGTAGCAGTAGTAGTAGTAGAAGAAGTAGTAGTAGTAGCGGTAGTGGCAGGAGTAGTAGTAGTAGTAGTAGTAGTAGTAGTAGTAGTAGTAGTAGTAGTAGTAGTAGTAGTAGTAGCAGTGGCAGTAATAGTAGCAGTAGTAGTAGCAGCAGTAGTAGTAGGAGTATTAGGAGTAGCAGGAGTAGTAGTAGTAGTAGGAGGAGGAGTAGGAGTAGTAGCAGCAGTAGAAGCAGAAGTAGTAGTAGTAGTAGTAGTAGACATACACCTGGGGTAAGACTCCGGGGATCAAGGCTGCTGTAGGGGGGATACCCCCCTTTTCACATAGAATCTGGGCCGTTCGCGCGAGTGGCCGTGTAGTTCGCTCAAAAATCGATACAACTCGTGTTTGTTGGCGATATATATCACGAAACCAAAGAGCACAGAATCCTGCAGCTGAAAAGAAATTGGCTAGCCTCTCGCGCGAGCGGCTCCGATCAACTAAACAATTAGCCCGTAAACTTGTTCCCCCTATCGTAGCCTTTGTCCGGAGTAAGACCTAACTTTAAGGCCGCGGGAGATCTTAATCCACCCCCCATTCCCGGGTTTCCGGTTCACTCTAATCTCTAGCTATTTTTTGGTGAAGTCAATTATGCCCCATTTTTAACACGCTGCACTTCGACCTTCAACTTATCGGTTGCTCAGTAGAGATTGGGTGTAACTTATTACAGTAGTGTTGCATCCACAGCAGCTCGTGATTATATTCAGACTGGCCGTCCGCACGTTTTCATCGGAGGTCTACACCTCGACTTTGGGGTGCTGCAGTGGTCGAAAATCGTCGAAATTCAGACGGCGAAAAATGAGACAAAAAAACAACCCCCAACTGAACGTTTGCACTTCATTTGAGGACATCTACATGTCCTCACAAACACCCACAGCCCGCGAAATCGAGCCAACCTCACTGTGAGGTGCGTGAGGGCGTCGGGTGAAGCGGCAAGCAGTCAAAGTCAGCCAGAAATGACTCACGAGGTGATTTGGTGAAGTCAAAGTTGCCAGCCAGCATCCCCAAAAAATCGCGATTTTGCTCCAAAATCCAAGATTAGAAAAGTTTGCTAGTTAGTATGTACTACGTTGGCTACAGCACGTACTAAGAAGCGACTTTCACCAAACGTTAACTGGGGGTTTAGCAAATATTTTGAAACACTAATAATTCGTACCCGAAAAAAGTGCGGACAGGGGAAATTCTTTGCCATTTGAGGTAGTCAAGTATTGGGCTATAAAAGGGCGAAATCGGGCGAAAAATCTCTGAATTCCTCAAAATTTGCATCAGTTTGTTTTATCCGAAAAAAATAGATGTTGCTTGTAAAACTCTAAACTCTGTTTCCGAGTCGTTATGGCGAAACGCCTACTCGCGCCTAGTTGACAAAATACTCCTTAGGGATCTCCCGCGGTCTTACACAATTAACGAATGGTTGAAAATAGTAAATGTTGTCATATGTGTACCTCTTTTTAAAACTCGAATAGGACCTTTTTATAAAAAAAGTAAAAATACACAACAGTGAGATCTAGGATTTCGTCGAAACTCATCTTTGCAAGCTGTGTGTGATACTCCGATCGCGCGTGTTACGGGTTG
>JAYJMJ010288034.1:0-11019 GCA_036873875.1 Laminaria ephemera
CTATTCATTACCTCGTATTCATTGCGGTTGGTGCATTGGCACGGACACTGGTTGTGCTGGATGTAGATGGGTGGAAAGATCAGTTTTAATGTGAAGAACACACAGGGCGTTTTTATACGCTTAGTCTAACCCCTTTGGGTCTTGCGAGGGAGAATATAATGCGTCGATAACAAATAACGATTGCAGCATCGACCACGCAAAGCAGCTCAGGCTGCGGGGGTAGGGGATAGGGGATGCATGTGCCCGAACTGCACAGCAAGGGGCTGTTCGATACGCGCGTAGCGTGGTCATCATCATCATACTTGTACTGCTGCACGCTCTTCCTAGGCGCTTGATAAGATCGCCACCGATTTTTTGTTCTTGTCGCTATACATGGGCCCTGAAAGGGTTAATTCGCCACACTTGCTCATGGACTCTTACTTGAAGATGGCATCTGCCCCCCCTCCACCCGGTTGGCGCGATGACAAAGAAAAACTGAAACCGCTGCGTTTTATGACAAAAAAACATCTTTAAATCGCAGCAAGAAGACGGTCGACACAACCAAGAGAGACAAGAGACTGGGCCTCAGCCGCAGCCTAGCGTGGATACAGGAGAAAAACTTCGAGGACAAGTTCGAGGTCGTCAGAGTGATTGGGTGCGTACCTCTGTTTAAAAAAAAAAATGCTTCACTTTTATTTTCCAGCTCCTGGACAAGCCGAGGTCACAGCTGTCGTCCCTTCTCCCTCCCCGTACTTGCCTCCGTTTTTATCGTGCAGAGGGTTCAGCGTTCCCACTGCTCGTCGGTTTTTCATCGAATCCGTTGTTGTGCTGTTGCTTTTTGTGTTTTGTCAGCGTAATTGCCCGTGTGAAGTGTGGATCGAGCGATGCGTGAGTAGACGTGGAACCTTGAACGGCGCGCGTGTCGCGTGACCGCGTCGGGTTTTTTGCAACAGTACGTATACCCGGCGCTTTTGGGCACCGTCAGTCACACCTGTAGGAGCTCTCACACTAAAACTGGTGTATTCCGTCTAGAAGGCCGTCCGTCACAGGCCTAAACTGCCGTCTCCTGACGTCTCTGGCGCGCGTCAAATGCACACCGATGTGATACGAGGCTTTTGCCCCCAAGCCACCATTGCGTTGTGGGAAGACACTCTTATGTTTTGGGGGTACCGTCCCTCTGCCCGATGGTCCCTGTAGCGCAAGGTATGTTCCAGACGGGGGCAAACGGGCCAGGTAGTGCGGGGGAAGTGTGACAGTGGGAAATGAATCTACTCCTGTATGTTATACAGTAGTGGTCCCTCTATTGTGCCGGTATGTGCCAGCCGGAAATACCGGCTCTATAGCGGCAACCGGAGCTACTCCGCATACTGCTTCTACTTGGTTTTCCTATTTGTGCCAAGCGATTTCACCGGCACTATATCGGGAAACCGGCACTATAGAAAAACCTCTACTGTACCCAAAGGCGTGGCGGGCTAGCCGTAGAATAGAGCTCGATCACGAGACGCGTGGGGATGTACTCGATACTGTACCCAAAGGCGTGGCGGGCTAGCCGTAGAATAGAGCTCGATCACGAGACGCGTGGGGACGTACTCGTATCATGCATTGCTGTAGTCTTAAGACCATGAGACTCGCGTTGGGGGGGATCAAAGGGACATTATATGAGAATGCGTCCCAAATCTAGGAAGCGGGTGTTGTTTTTTGTTTGCCGTATTCCGACTAAGGAGGAGCTCACCCGTTGCGTCTTTAGGGCAAGCGCGACAAAAAGCCCTGATGCTTTTATGGTGTGCGGAGGGGGAGGGCGCGCATGGAGTGCTCGGCACCAAAGGCAACGCAGACAAACACGCTCAATCGGTGGCACTCACAGCACGTGCGGAACTCTGACCATTACACCGAATCAGCTAAATAGCTATGGTGATATCCTTAATCTGCCCCTCTCCTCCCCCCCCTCCCCCCTCCTCGGACCAAGGCTTCGGTACGGGGTCGCTTTCAGGACCTGTTAACTCGAGTGGCTGACGCGCGCTACGATAGAGGGAGCACAATTTTGGCTGAAACGACTTCTTCTGAAGGACAGGGCTCCTTAACCCAAAATCGTCGGAATTTCATTATTTATTTTACCAACAATTTTCTCTTGTGTACCTAGGCCATGGGGTTGTTCATAGGGTAGCACTTTTGTTTTTCCCCTAAGTTAGTTTTTGGGAGAGGTATGGAGATCCTCTGGTGAAGAACCTCAGAAAAAAATTGATGCATCTCCACCGTGGCGTGCGTCGGCTACCCTATTTCTTAGCGGCCGTACTGTTTTCGGGCTTTTCGGTTGCGCGATATACACGGCCGTGTGGTTTTTTGTTATGCTTCGTCAACAGTTTTCTTTTTTAGAGTCCATTTTTTGAGTGAGGTACAAGAGCCATTCGCGCGAGTGGCCTAAAGTCAGGCGTGAAAATGTGGGTAGCGCCTACCATAACCTTGGTCCTCGCCTTTCTCATCCTCCTCGTGAAATCTCCTTCTTCCCTGTCCATTTTGTTTGGCTACATATGTGTACAAATTTCGAAACGAAACCACCCTGACTTGCCCCTCTCCTCCCCACCCCCCTACCCTCTCCTCGCCTTCTCATTCTTCGTGAAAACCTTCTTCTCCTTCTCCATTTTGTTTTTGCTGCATATGTGTACAAATTTCTGTGGCTGTGAGTTGACTGGACTTCACAGCTAGTTATTAGTTGGGTGGCAGAGTAAAAGCCAACTAACTAACTTAGGCAACATTAGTAAAACACCACAAGTCGAGTCACAAACACGCCAGTCAGATGCAAGAAGGCAAAACTCCGAAAATTACCGCATTCAACTTACTGTAATCCCCCCCCCCCCAACACCGCCTCCTCCGCCCCCACCCCTCTCCTCCTAGTAGCTAGTCAGCGACTTATGGTCAGCCAACTCAAAGCCCTAATGATTCACAACCGAACCATTACGGTATCTGCAGGCAGGGGAGCATCGGCGAGGTTTCGATCGTGCGAAGAAAGTCGCTGAGCACCAGCCAACACGGCCACAACTCCAGCGCTTCGAGGGATTCTATGTTCGTTGAGCTTACCGACGTTAACGTGGTCGGTGGCAAAGAACGAGCCGTGAGCGTGGATAGCACACGGGGAGAGGGGGGGAGGGCTTTGTCGATACCATCCCCTCTTCGAGGAAGCGTTGTTGGCACGGTAAGTGAACCTTCGTTGGCAAGAGCAATGGCGAAATAAGCAAAAAAATGTCCACCAAGTGAACCTTCGTTGGCGAGAGCAGTGGTCAACGAAGCAAGAAGATACCGATCGAAGCGATGATTGAGTTTTGTTTTAGTTAGGGTTAGGCGGAGTTTTTTCCCTACATTTTTTCTCCTTTCCCAAAGGGCGGCCCGTTCCCAATCTTACCCACCGTTGCCCGCAGGCCTGCATTCGCACATGTTTGTTTCGCGTTTTTTTTGTGTGTGTATTTTTAGCCCGCTCGCGTGGTAAGAAGCCGCTGCAAGGTCGGCTGTACGCGGCTCGTTCTCAATCTTACCCCACCGTTTCCTGTGGGCATGCAATGCGCACATGTTTGCTTCGCGTTTTGTGTGTGCGTATTTATCCTACTTTTGTGGGAAAGCCTCGTTCTCATTCTTGCCCTCCGTTGCCTGCGGGCATGCGTGCGCACATGTGCATTTGGCGTCTTTTTTGTGTGTTTTTATCCTGCTCGCGTGAGAGAGAAAGCCGCTACAACGTCTTCTCAATCTTACCGACCGCTGCTTGCGGGCATGCATGCGCACGCACATACGTGTTTCCTTTTTTCCCTGTTTGTTCCGCGTTTTTTTTTTTTGTGTGTGTGTGTGTTTTATCCCGCTCCCGTGCGGAAAAGCCGCTGCAAGATCGTCTGTACGCGATGAAGTCCATCCACGTGAACCGCCTATCGAAGACCAGGGTGGAGGAATTCGAGAACGAGGTAAGACGCCTGCTACCGTTGGGGGGGCACGTTTTTGGCCATCACATTTCTTACCGACGGGGCTCCTTAACCCTCCTAGCACTAGAACGCTGTAGGGCCCATGAAATGGGCCCAAATTTATGTGGTATTACTTGGTTTTAGAGGCATGCTCTTTGGGTGGACTTTGAATCCCCCTTTTACCACGCCAAAGCTTTTGAAAAGTGATGTACTGTCTGCTGTGGAGGGCCCAAAGAGTCCGGGCTCTTTTGACATGGTCGTAGTTGATTATTTTTTTGCGGTTTCCGAGTAGGTGCTAAGCGGTCAAATCCGGCATGTCCCGCCTACACCAAAAGCTATGTATTTCCCACTACAGATAAGAGCAATGTGTAGTTAAGAGCGCTCGTTTCGGCTTGTCACGGGGTGCTCTTTAATCGGGGTACTCCCTGCAAATCAATTTCACTGTATCTTCTAGATTTCTAAAAGCTAGCACTCATCGTTGGCAGCGTAGACTAGAATATAAAGGCACGAGAGTTGAAATAAAAGTAACTACATTAAGCACATCGACCGTTAAACTGTCAAAGCGAAAAGCCCAATCAACATGGAAAGAATCAGACCATTTGTTTTGGCGCCGTCGTAAATTAGAAACGTAACACTCAAGACAACGCACCCCTCCCCCCCCCGGAATGATTTTTTTCCAAGATGGTTTTCTCCAAAACAAGAGGGGCACGCAGATGAAGTCACTTTGTGTGCTTCGCCCACACACTAAAACTAAAAACTACCGTACCGTATAGCACGCAAGACAACGCTCCTCCTCCCTGGGAGGATTCTTTGCCATCCAATTTTCTCAATAGCCAAGGGGGCACCCGTCCCGAAAATCGTGGTTTCGCAACGAGGATAAGCAAGGCTCAGACAAACATCCTGGCATCTGGCCGCGTCTTGTCAGTGCCCGTTTCTTCAGGCTTGGTAAAAATTCGCAGCGAGGAGGGCTTGGCTTGGGGGCTTATACTTAACAACGCTTGTCGATCGTAGCGATCATCATTATCGCGTCCGCGCAGCGTTAGGTTTATGCTTCTGTTAGTTCTGCTCATTTTCCCTATGAAGACAAGCCTGGAATTTAAGTATAAGGACCGTTTGGTTACGAATATTAGGTCAAACGGTCCTTATATTTCCGTCCAGAGTGGTAATGCTCAAGTTTTTGCATGGATATGGAGCACAAAAACAACATGCTACATTTTTTCCGCCCACTTTTGCTCATTATGCTCTTTAAAATGCCCAAACTACGCTACCTTTACGCTCTTCAAAACGCCCAATCATGCTATTTTTTGCTCGTAAAAATGCCCAATTATGCTATGTTTATGCTCTTAAAAACACCCAATTATGTAGCCTTTGCGCCATTAAAAACTCCCAAATCCGCTACCTTTATGCTCTTTAAAACGCCCAATAATGCTGTTTTTATGCTCTTACAAACGCCCAATTATGCCGTGTGAAGGTAGCTAGAATAATGGGATAATTCGTATAAGCCTACGCAGCATGCAGTTCGTGCGTGCTCGATCCCAACCATGCCAAACTAATTGTAGCATAACAGATACCAATATATACGGAAATATAATAACCGTTTGATATTGATATTACTACCAAAAAGGTACTTATATTTCGGTACATACTGGTATATGGTTACGCATGCTGTACAGACAGTGTGTGTATTCGGCCCCAATTCCGCCATAAGGATACAGAGTGGTGTACCCACTTTAACATCACCCCGTGACAAGCCAATTTCGGTGGTCTTATCTCTACTATGGTCGTATCTTTTACTATTGCAACACTGATCCCATACTTATTCCTAGTAGATTTTTTTCCGTGACAAGCCGATGTACCTGGTCTTATTCCCCGAAAAATCTTAAACCGGATGGTCTTAAAAAGGGTACACCACTGTAACTAGCGGGATGGATATAAGCCTATGTAGCATGCAGGGCGTGTGTGTTCGACCGCACCGGTTGTACCTGAAAACATGAAACTAACCGTCTCCGACCTCAATCCAATCGCTCGTCTGTCAGGCTTGTGAGGACTTGGCGTGGCGGCAGCCCCGGGTTCGGCGAAGTCCTGGATGGGACGGGGCAAGTAGTTAAGGGGGTCACGGAGGTAAGCCGTGAAGAAATTTCTCGGAATGTTCGTTCCTATGATCGTTGGGGCTGCGAGTTGGCTAGATTTCATGGCTAGTTAGTGGGCTGCGAGCTGGATGAATTTCATGGCTAGTTATTAGTTGGGTGGTGCAGCATTGGGCCGTGGGTTGGCTGTACTTCACGGCTAGTTATTATTATTAGTTGGGCGGTGGAGTAAAGGTCAACTAACCGACTTAGTGTTTACTAGTACAGGGTAAAGTCTACTAGGGATTTTCCACAAAAAAAAAAAATCAAAAATTTTGACCAATAGGAAAACTGCGGGCACGAAATGTCTTTCTCTAGTAATAAACACCACGACATGTTGAGGCACGAACGCGCCAGTCAGATGCAACGACGCAGAACTCGGAAACATACTGCACGCAACTGAATGTAATACCTACCAGGTAGCCAACTATTATCTAGTCGGTTACTTATAGCCAGCCGACACACGGCTCTCGCCCCTAGGCTTTTAGATCGTCTGGTGCTGTAGAAAAAAAAGTCCCATCCCCCCCGCCGTCTCCACTCCGCGTTGACATTATTTTTAGTGTGTTTGCTGACTACGATTTTCGCCTCAGTTTGGTTGCTTTTTTCCTGATTTTCGTTATTCTTCTACTCCAGAATTATTGGAGCGTATCTTGTGACCACAGAATAGATTACGGCACGTTGACCATTTTTTTTTTGCTGACTACAACTTCGCCTCACTTTGTTTTTTTTCTCCTGATTTGCGTTATTCTTCTACTCCAAAATTAACGAAGCCTGTCTTGTGACCACAGAATAGGTTACGGCAACGAGTTAGAAAATCAACATGAAACCCCTGTAGAAGAGCACCCACGATTTTTGGCGAAAATCTATTTGGAATTAGTGTGGAATGTTTATTGCAGTTCTAACAAGGTTATCAACTCCTCGTTTTCGTGAAATTTCTGTCCCCAGACCGAAGAAACGCCGTATGACTAATACATACAGACAAAAAATGTGTGCGTTTTAGCGTAAAAATAAATCGTATGGGTTTCAGTATTACCATACTAAAATACCATAAGTGTATTATGGGTTTTAGTATGACATAGTAAACGCCATATAAACCAAACAATCAAATTATCCATGATTAATTAATCACGGCAAAAAACAGAATTATCAATAATCAAATCAAACCCCGTTTTTTTTGTTGATTACCAACACTACCCCCAGACGGAAGAAACGCCGGAGGAGCTTAACCACCGCATGATCGTGCTGCCGGACCAACGGAACAAGCTGCAGTGGGACGCCGGCATCTCCATGGTGTGCGTGTTGGTGGCGGTGTTATCGCCCTACAGAATGGCCTTCGCGCCGATCGACGCCAAGCGGTGGCTGGTTTTCGACGCCCTTGTCGACATATTTTTCGTCATTGGTGAGAAAAGCGATGTGAAAAGGTATTTTTATTAAAAGTAAAAAACTACACTACAGCTGTGAGATCCAGGATTTCGTCGAAACTCGGTGTTTGGGCAATATGGTCCTAGGGACCGAATACTGCTATGCAGGGTGCCTCTGACTCTGCTCTGGTCACTCACGCAAAGGTGCTTGAAGAGTTGCTTGGATGTTGTATCTTGTATTAGACTCTTGCTTGCCGAATGTTTTCTGAACGAAGGGGGTAAATTCATCTTCATCAAGGGGGAAGAGGGGATACCATAACAGCTAGGGTTAAACACCCGGAGAACGAGATATATATCATTTTTTCCGTGACAGATATAGCAGGTGGCAGAGCGGCGTTAGATAATTGTCCTTTGCGCCCATCGATGCTAAGCGGTGGCTGGTTTTCGACGCCCTTATCGACATCTTTTTCGTGATCGGTGAGAAGAGACACCCGGAGAACGAGAAGTAGGGCAGGGGTATTCGAAAAAAAAAGTAAGAAAACCACACCCCTATTTATAAGACCTGAGATGAGGGGGGGGGTCATACTAAAACCAACTAAACAAAATACGGAAAAATATAATTTTCTTCATTCGTACGGAAATCCCGCTGCTCTGGTTTGTTTTTCATTTTGACCTTTTCAGGAGTTTTGGTGTCGTTTTCTGTTTTTGTCGCACACCCTCGAGTAGGGAAGCATTGCATGTGTTCCTCGACATTTTTAGCCGGCAGATACGTTACAGTAGATAATTGTCCTTTGAGCCCATCGACGCTAAGCGGTGGCTGGGTTTCGACACCCTTGTCGGCATCTTTTTCGTCATTGGTGAGAAAAGGGCTAGGGTTAAGCACCCGGAGAACGAGATTTATATAATTTTTCGAGATTTACACCAGTGTATGTTTTTGAGATTTACGTAAGTGTTCGAGATTTACATACTTTTCGAGATTTGTGTAAGTTTTTCCTTCACAGATATAGAAGGAAGCAAAGCAACGTTAATGTATTTCACGCCTCGGACAGATCAGACTATCTAGATCTGTCGGGGTCGGACAGATCAGATCATCTAGATCTTTCGGGGCAGAAACATCCCTGAAATGTGTGATCTACACGATCTAGATCATGTTTCCCGGGTGGAATCTGTGCGACACGGCTCTTGCGCACATGTTTTCCGGGTGGGATCTGTACGGTACGGCTCTTGCACAACATCTCGTAACGGCAAATATAGGATCTAGATTATCTAGATCGTGATCTGTCCAAGGTGTGGATACTTGTCCTTTGCGCCCATCGACACCAAGCGGTGGCTGGCTTTCGACGCCCTTGTCGACATCTTTTTCGTCATTGGTTAGAAAAGGGTTATGTAGAGACATTTAGGCAATACGATCCTAGGGACCGACTACTGCTATGCAGGGTGCCTCTGGCTCTTCTCCGGCCACTCACACAAACGTGTTTGACGGGTTGCTTGGATGTTGCATCTCGTATTAGATTCTTGCTCGCTGAATGTCTTCTGAACGAAGGGGGCCGATTCATCCTCGTCATGGGAGAAGAGGGGATACCATCACAGTCAGGGTTAAGCACCCGGAGAAAGATATCGATATCAGGTATAATTTTTTCCGTGACATATATAGCAGGCGGCAGAGCAGCGTTAGATCATTGTCCTTTGCACCCATCAACGCGAAGCGGTGGTCGGCTTTCGACGCCGCTGTCGACATGCTTTTCGTCCTTGGTGATAAAAGGGTTATATAATTTTTTCCGCGACAGATAAATATAGGTGGGGCAATGTAATCAGTCTAGTTAATTAAATGTGGGATACAGTGGGTACCCCGATTTAAGAGCGTCCAAGATAAGAGCATACGGAACTTAAGAGCGGTCATATCGGCATGTCCCGCCATACTACCAGCCGTGAGTTTCCCAGTACAGATAAGAGCATTGTGTAGTTAAGAGCGCCTGCTTCGGCTTGTCACGGGGTGCTCTTAAATCGGGGTAGTACCCATTGTAATTATTTTGGGTTAAGTACTTATTTTCGGGATTCGGGGAGACGAGATAGCAGGCGGCAGAGCAGCGTTAGACAATCGTCCTTTGCGCCAATCGACGTCAGGCGATGGCTGGCCTTCAACGCCATTGTCGACATCTGTTTCGGCATTCGTTAGAAGAGACACGCAGAGAACGAGAAGTAGACAAACCTTCGGCCGCACCCGAGTACTGCTACGTACGCGTAGCAACAATGCGTGTAGAATCAAGCAGCAAATAAAAGCACCGACACGCCGATTGGACAGAACGACATCCTGTTTTCCGCGACATATAGTCGTCAGAGCCCAAAGTAAATCACTGTCCGCTTCGTTCGACGAGCCATGGGGTTGGCTACCACAGCAGCGTTTTGTTTTTTTTGTTCTTTTTTTAGGGCTGTGAGTTGGCTGACTAAAAGTCGCCGACTAGGTATTAGTAAGGGCATTTCACGGGTCTGGTCACTTCTGGCGGGTCGGATCGGGTCAGGGCGACCCGACCTGACCCGACCCGTGCGGTTTGAGAACCTCCTGATCCGACCCGTGAGATTTCGAACACCTCCTGACCCGACCCGACTCACCTCGCGAGGTTTTGGAAATCTCCTGACCCGGCGCGCAGGACGGGTCGTGACCCGTGAAAGAAAACCTCTGGTATTGGTCGGCGAGGTATTGCAATCTCGGAACAACGCCCCAAATTTAATGAATTCATACTATTACGGCGGAACATAGTAATCAAGACCAAATATGGCTAGTAAAAACAGGGAAATATATAGTTTTTTGTGTATGTCATAGGTTCTATTTACTGTGATCCTCCGTAAAAATTCAAGACAGTCACATTGACCCGAGATGGGTCCCACGAGGCACAACTCCGCCAGCATCTGGAGGTACGAAAGTTAGAGCTGCTGTTCGATGCGAAGCCCGTTTCTTCCGCTGCGCCCTCAAAAACCCGAACCGTTTCCTTGCCCTTTTTTGTTGCTCTGCTCAGACATTCTGCTTCGGTTTCGCACCGCGTACGTGGGCAATGCGGCAAACAATGTCGTCGTTTACATCACGGTACCAGGTGAGGCACAACGGACGCGTGCTACGGCAGGGTTACAATGGTGTACCCAGTTTAAGACCATCCGGTTTAAGACCATCCGATTTAAGGCCATAGTAGAGATAATACCATGTCAATCGGTTTGTCACGAGAAAAATCTACGTGGAATTAGTAAGGGATCATTTTTGCAGTAGCAAAAGATAAGACCATAGCAGAGGTGAGACCACCTAAGTTGGCTTGTCACGAGGTGGTCGTAAAGTAGGTACACCACCGTACATCTACTTTTTCTGAGGCTCCTCACTTGAGGAGCTCTATATCTCAACCAAAAACGGACTCTGAGAAAAATGAAAGCTCAACCCGATGAACAATCCCACAGCCTAAACACATTCCGAATGTTGTTGAAAAAAACGAACGGTGTTCTAACGATTTTGCGTAGTTCCTCAGTTGGGAAGCCCCTCCAGCCAAAAACATTTTGGCCAAAAAGAGGTACAGTACCCCTATCGTAGCACACGTCAGAAATGTTTTGGCCAAAAAGAGGTACAGTACC